>JAUUEB010518347.1:0-17628 GCA_032362205.1 Clione limacina | reverse complement strand
GTGGGTGTAAGGGAGGAATACTACTCAGTGAGATAGGGATAGAGAGTGGGTGTAAGGGAGGAATACTACTCAGTGAGATAGGGATAGAGAGTGGGTGTAAGGGAGGAATACTACTCAGTGAGTCTAAAAAACCAATTTGTCTCAGTAAGTAGGAAAGGTAATCATACGTAAATATAAATCGAAGTAACCAGTCTCAACCCTTCAAGCAGTGATTGATTTTGTTTTTAAAGGGAAAGCTGCTGAGTGGTTGATCCCGAGACACCAAAAAGAACTCACGAACGGATGACAGTCAATGCCCAAATTATCTCTTTTCCTATACCCAAACACGCGTCTTCATATTACTTTCTTTCTTTAAAAAATGTTTCGTATATCAGGATTATGTCGCGACTTGGACTTTCAACAAACGTTTGTTGTATACTAGATTTCTGAGTTCTAAAAAAATACAGTTTTCCTCTATCTCTCTGTTATACTCTTTCACGCGTATCTTAACACACTGTAAAACAAATTATTGTCTCCTTTTCAGTTATATCTCCCCTTTCTTTTAGCCCCACCCATATCCTCCGTCATTTCTAACGTTGCCTGGCCAAGAGGTTAGTTATTTCTACGTAATTTTTAATATATAAGTAAATGTGTAGAAGGTTTATATAAAATTCAGTCGTTTTGATAATTTCAAATACAGTTTTAAAGAAATATTTTGATATTTTCATAACTGAAATTCTCTTTTGACCTTTGATATGAATTTAAAATGATTTTTACATAATCATTCCATTTCCAACGACGACACTTAAGTTCAATGGAATCTTCGAGGTATAACTTACAAACTTCATTTCCGAATTCGAACGAATTCGTTATTTGACCATAAAACTATAGATCCACTAATTTTTGTTATTGAATATAGCCTTTCAATTCCTTAACGTTGTTATATTTTCTCGAAATTGAAGCTTTTGAAATATTTTCACGAAACCTATCACACTATGCTCCCGTAGATTTCAATCACGTATTACCGTGATTTTTTGGATGCCATCGTCAAATTGTGTAATTAATAATAACATAACGTCACAAAATACTGTTTTCATAACATCATAATCAATAACATAATTCAAAATATAAATATATAAAATGTCATTGTAATGACTAAATACATTTTTAAATCTCATAAAACATGTTTATCTTGCTTTCACAGTCATGTCTACCAGTCAAGTGATAAATAAATTGTGCTAAGAATAGAAAGAAGAAGCCTTTTTTAGATAAGAAAACGAAAAATTGATAATTATAAAGACCTTGAAATTATGTGAAATTTTCTTCCCTTACTATTTATTTCATAAAATAACAATAGCTTCTCTGTGTGTCTTACTGGCTCGTTTCACTATCAATAATATTTCCTTCAAATTACCTTAGCTGTTAAGTTGACATTGGAAGTTTGTTATGACATCGGAAATGAATGTCATAACAGATGACAGAAACCATTTCGTTTTAGCATCAATTCTGGAAAAAAAGTGCTTGGTTGCCTTTTCTGTCAACGGAAAAAACAAGAAACAATTGACAGCTTGTATATATCCTACTCAAAAAACGTTAGGGACCACCCATATAAAATGACAAAATAAATCAACAATGTATTGTGTGAATTACCTTACGTGTTATATCAATGTAGTTGGTCATCATGACACACCCATGAGTGCATTTAGTGATATTGAGAAGTGGTAACTCGTGACTTCTATATAGTGCTACAGGGTGGTCACAAATTCATAGGAAATATTAGAGAAATAATTGATTTCTAAATGTGATCAGTGCCCATCATTTTCATGCAAAAAAGATCAACATTTTTTGCTGTATATGATTTAAAGTTTGTACCAGAAATAAGCTTCAAATAAAAAGTTGTCTACTGTTTGACGGGAATTTCTTGATGTATCATCTTATAAAAAGACATTTGCCAGAGGTTCTATAGAGGATATGCACTAGGAGGGTTGCGAAGCCGAGTTTGTACATTTTTGAATCACATACAGCTTACTGCTACTACTTGTAATTATTCCTGTAATTATCATTACAACAACTCGGTTTTGCAGCCACCCTAATGCACAACAATTTAAGAGTTAACAAATCCTAGTTTAACTTATTGTTAATCTATTTTAATTAGATATGAAAGTAACTTCAGTTTTATGCAATGACCGTTGTGTCGACGAAGGGAGCAATTACAATCTTAACACAATTATTAAGAAATTTGTCTAAGGCGCACGGCACTTTCTTGATGCTTAAGTTCCATGGTTAGACAGTGTCTATAATAAATAATAATAATATTTATTATAGACACTGTCTAACCATGAAACTTAAACACAATTATTTAGATTATAAAGCATTTCGCTAATGCACAAGTTAACTTACCAAACAGAAATGATGACTTCGTCCAAGCGTACTTACGAAACAAGCGCCAAACAAACATACGGTTATTGACAAAATGACGAAGTAAGCAATAAAGGAAGTATAAAAGAAGATGAGATCGAGAATTAACTCACGCAATAGATTTAAGAATTATACATATCTTCACACGGTGACAACCATAACTTCTGTCACAGTTGCAGTCATTGTCGGCATTATAAATATCTGAAACACAAAGATGTAAAATACACCATACCACGTGTGAATCTTTGAAGTGACCATGACGGTTAAAATTAAAAGCTATCTTATTTTGGTATTTTATCTTTATAAAGATACATTGATGACGCACTTAACGGCGATACTCCAAAAGTGGACGTATTGTTACAGTTGAAGGTCTGAATTCTGAAAAATGAAATAGATTAAAAAATAATTGAAGTACCAGATGGCTATTAAGAGGTTATTGGACACAACTCAAAAAATGTTTGATATATATTTTAGAGATCAAGCAATACAACAGATTTCATCAGATTAAGTCAAACTTGCTTTAAAGACCACATGGCACATGGTAACACAAACCTGTCCAAAAGATTGATTTGACCATATCACTTTTTACTCTATAGTTGATGCCTCTATAAAGGCACCTGACTATAAAGACCCTTTTCCCTTGCCAATTGATGGTCTTCATAGACAAGTTTGACTGCACTAAGACTTAGTTATTACATTAAATCTGACCACCCAACTGAGATGTGTTTAGACATTTAAATTTAAACTGATTTCGTTAAACCTTGAGGATGTACAACAAGTGCAACATTTCTACACTTGATCATTGCGGCTTCTCTGATAGATCATTATAAAGAAATGTAAAAACAATTTGGCTCAATACAGAACAGATTTAATACGAATGATCAACGTAACAAGTTAGACGTGACAATCTGCTAAATGGTCAATTTTAAAGTCTTCGGTCGTTGAAGGTCGGATTTGAACACCCGACATTCCAGTCCCAAGTGGACACCTTCCCAACTGAGTTACACGAGTAGCTCGTTTTCTAATTTTTTTCAGCAAAACCTTTAAACTTTAAACCACTTTAAGTTAATCTTTTGACGAAAGTCTGAAAACTCATTAACTATGGTATTTCCGGAATCAGATGAGAAAGTTGAAGAAAAGTAGCTTTAAAAAAGATATCTTCCAAAAATATTACATTGCGAGTCCAGTCTGATTTATGTAGTTAAATCCTTTAGCCTAAAAGCTTCGGGAATTTGATAATATGAACATGACATCAAATGAATATTGATATTTTTTTCTTAATAGTGTTTTGGCAACAACTCTTAGCATCTTTGCTAATGTTGTATTAACTTAAGTTCCGCAATACGGAGTTAATTCGGAGGAAGAAAATAATTATATCATGTTTTATAATGCATTGAAAAGAGGCTTTAATCATAAACTAGCAGGTTTATCCGGCGTTGCTAAGAATAATACATTGACAACCAAATTTTGTCAATCCAGTTTTGAATTTATGGGTGTCCTTTGAAAAGGGAACGTTCTACCCGAAAAGGATACAAAACAAAAATTGGAGTGGTCCACAAAACCCGTTTGTTTTCTAAGATATCATTATTTGTTTCACATGACAATGTGTAGGACAGTTGGGATATAAACCTTCTATCAAATGCTTACTGTCATCGGATGTTAAGATGACTTAAAATATGTCGGCCATATTGAACGTATGACATTCTTCTTTTCACACATATACCACAGTCGGTATATACCATCTATCAAAATATTATGCAGCCAATTTCCTATGATGCTTATTGTCATCTTAGAATGTATCAATTTATAGCAAAAGGTTAAATGCACATCCTGGTATGTCTACACCCAACATACCATAGTATTGTGTTTATTGAGTCAGACTGTGGCTTTTATCCCGGTGTATACATAGATACAAATGAATAAACAGACATTAAGTCTCGTTATGTTAACTAGCCGGTTTACCCGGCGTTGTCAATTATTACACATTATATAACACATTGTTGCCCTTAAGTATTCGGTGATACTGTTTCAGTATAGTAAGAGGAACTTTTCCTTCTAATCGTTTATTTTTTTCTTCTTTTCTATGCTTTCTTTTTTTCTTTCTTCCCCTAACATGGGAAGAGGGCATATCGTGACGCATCCACCTTTAATATGCGCCTTTATTTAAGGTTTTTTTCGTAAGGTTTTACATTTATGAATGTTATCAACCAAACCCTTTAAAACAAATCCTAGATACGCCTCTGCGTTCTACCGAAAGAAGGAAACAAAACACAATTTGGCGGGTTCTTTCTTTAAAAGTTTGTAAACACCCTCTAGTATGAACATTCTGCATTTTGCTATTCATAGCCGAGCATGAAACATCTTATATATATATGTAATTCTTGAAATTCTGTTCACTTACTTTTTTAGTGCGTATTCAATCCGGAAGCACACGCTAGCTTTCGAATCATGATGGATGATGTCGCTTGATGCGAAGCGGACAATGAAACGATTGGTAAAATACCTAGACTATGAATCAAAACCGTAGACTTTATCAATTGACACCAAAAGCTTAACGTTTAACAACACATCCTGGTCTGCTTACAAACAAATTGCCAACATCTCGGGTCGATTGAATCAAAACTGTGACTGTTATCTCTGTGCATACGTATAAATTAACAGACGTTCAATTTCATTTGGTGGGTTGTAATGTACCTACAGAGAGTTAATAATACTTATAAGTATACAAATTATAAACATCATTAGAATAAACCAATTTAACATGAGTCATAACTGCAAGTTATATATAAAAAAAATGACAAAGTTCTGAATCGATTGAGTCAAAATTGACTCTCGGTTCATACACACAAACACACAAGCTAAGCCACAAATTAATGAACACAGTCACACATAAATAAACAGATTGTTCAATCTTATATTAGACAACAGGTAGAACATACGACACACTTGCCGTAAATTCAGACTTCATTTAAAATAAATTCACATTGATGTCTAAAATCGCAGACTGAGTTTAAATAATTTGTGATCACTTTTTACTTTAGAAATGAGACACAGAGAGTGATGGAAATCAAATGATGTCTGTTATAATGAGACCCACAAGGGAAATTACTAAGTGACAAGATCAAAAAGTTGCACTGGGAATAAAGAAGAAGGAAATGGATATTCCAAGCCAGCATGTGGGCATGTATTTTGTTCCCTTAAGATTTACAAAGAAATATGAATTTTTGATGAGCAGTGGAACTTGTAAGCCGTACCCCGGGCATTAAGTATGCTTGATGCAATGGTCTGCGGTAGAGAAATTTGACAACTTAAACAAATGTGAGTGGGTTTCTGTAATAAGCTTTTGTCTGGACCGAATTCAGTAGGGAGAAGAAAGTTTTAGAAACCAATATTTTAATGGTTTGCAGTGGAAATAGTTTCTTTAAAATAAGTATACATGGTGGCTATGTCACTACAACATACTTTATTAAATAGTCTATTTAAAAAGATGTGAGTAGTTGTCTATCGAACTCTCATAGTGAGGAGAGTATTGGATGTCTAACACCGATATCATTGCAAAAAGAAAAAAATGTCTTAAGTTCTATATAAAAATACTTCAAACTACTATTCAGTGTCTATCGAATTCCAGTCCAGGAGAGCACTGAATCAGTAAAACTTGTCTGGGTTGTTATTAAATAATGGCATTATTTGAAACTCACTTCAGAATATGAGCAAAAAAGAAGAAAAAAAAAGTAGTTGTCATGCATTTGGTAACCTTTTTAGTGGAAAGGGCATAGGGATTAACAATTAAATACACATTATAGTGGGTTGTTTTTTAGAATATGTTCGATAAAATATCAATGTTAATCATCCAAGCGACACAAAGGGAAAATCACGTGGATCATAATGGTGAAAAATAAACAAACAAATAGGATATCTTACATTTTGTCAGATGCCAATTGTTGCCCCAGACTCCCATGATGTATCTTCGCGAAAAAGGGAGCTTATTAGATGAAAATTTGAAATAATTTTGCTTGAACGTGGATCCAAAAAAAATGTTACTCCAAGGGTGTCATTTTTTCTAAAAAGGTGACAGCCTTCAACTTGTGAAATCTAAGTCTTTTGTTATAGGTCAAAGATGAGCCAAATAATAAAATATTCCGAACTGTTAACATACATGGTGATTTTTTTGTACCCGATTTTTAAAAGGTAAAAGGTAATACAAATATCTGCATCTAGTTTTTGCGAAACGTTTGAAATTTATTGCAGTTAATATGCAAAATTGTGGAGTTTGGGGTTACCAATTCACAGACGAAACAACAGATATTTTGGTTACTAATTTGTATGAGTAGATCACATGTAATGTGTTTAAGACGATATTTACATCACTTCAGTTTACCATCTTGCGTCACGTATATACCAGTTTACCATCTTGCGTCACGTATATACCTTATAACGGAAATAATATGAATGGGAATACAAACTGCACTATCAGACGTTATTCTGTATTCACTTTATGATATTGAATTTTTTCCGGAATTATGAAATAAATGTATCTTCTTAATTCATTGTATATTTATAAGTTTATAAAAGATGAATCAAAATTATATAAGTTTAATGTAGTCAATACAAACATTAATTGGTCTTCAAACTCAAATCTCAAATTATTCAGTTCATGGTTTAATGGACATTTTAAAATTGGTAACGTTGGCAGCTAAGTTATAACCCATAGACAGGGAGTTTCATTAGCTGGTGGTTCTATTTCTAAAGAAGTTTAGCCTAGCGTTGGTTCTTGAAAATTCTTTATAAATTTAAAGGCCTCCATTTTTTTGTGTTATAACAGCAGAATTAAAAGGCCATTGCCACTAACTAAATTTGAAAAAGAAATGTTTACAGAATAATGGTCGTTTATAGTTTTTCCCTATTTATTCTTTGTAATTTCCCTTAACGGTTGTTACTGGCAGTGCATTTGTTCTTGTTTTTCTTCATTATGCCAAACTGTCTAGGATATATGGATCAATTTTGATGGACAAGTGTTTAGAACGGACTCAAATTGTGTATTTTTTCATCAAAGGTCCAACTGCTTGATACACAAATCAATATTCAAATATTAATAACTTTGTGAAAAGGGAGGTAATCACCATGCATATTAATGTTCGTGATAAAAGCTTGACAACATTGAGACGCTGTTTAGTTTGTTAAGATGCCTCCACCATAAATTAATTCATTTCTTTTAGTTGATAAACTTTTGTGTAAACATTTTCAAGGATTATTACTTTATAAGAAATCACATCTTATTCTAATTGATATTGAAATGAGCAAACTCATATAAATAAACAATACCTGAAGATTGGGTTATATAAACAGATGTAAATCTAGTCCGTTTGTAGTTCCAATGATGTTTCACTCACCGAACTGATCTATGATTACACTCTGAACTGAGGATCTACACACGAAGTAAATAGTTTATAGTCATGATTTTATACCTCGAGTATATTGTGTATGTTTTAGTCTTCAAACGTATCTCAAGATGATAAGGTCATGAATTTTGAAATTAGTAACGTTGATAGCTAATAGTTCAGTCCCCATTCTACCAAACCCGGTTTTCCCATGAGGACTAATCTATGAATAGACCCTTCTTACCGAAACTCATAGAAAATTGGGAGTATAATACGAAAAGATTTCCGTAGTATACTTCCAATTTTCGCTCAGTTTCGGTAAGAAGGGTCTTTTCAAGGATTCGTTCTCAGGGCTTATGGTTGAATGGGGACAAATCTATTTTTAAACCATAAACAGATAGTTCCATTAGCTCGTGATTCTATTTCTAAAAGAAATTGTTCATTTTAAGGCCTTCATTGCTTGGGTTCGAACAGCAGAAATTAAAAGTCGGTTGCTATCTAAGGTATCAATTCTATTCATAAATCTATATGGTTGGTCCAAGTCTACTTTTAATTGTCTGTATTTTATGGTTGGTAGATCTAAGGATTCTGATATTTCATGGTATGGCAAATTTATTGTGGTATTATGTAAGTGGCTCTTCGCTGCACTGCTTCAATAAGTTACGTTTTTTTATAAAGGAAATGCCAAATAAAAGTTGCGTACTCAAGATCGGGACCTACAAGGAATTCATATCGTTGTAAAATCTTATGTTTGTCTAAATAATAGAAAGTTATTTTAGTTTGATCTATCATTCGATTAGCTTCACTAACTATTGTATCGATGTGTTCTTCAAATTAAAGATTTTTAGAAAAAAGTTACTTCAATATCGTATTTGGTGTTTCTTTTAACTTAAAATTTTGATATGCACTGTTTCATTCATATCAGCCTAGTATAACACAAAATATTTGTCTATATTAAATGTTAGATACCATGACTCTGAACACTTATAAGGGCTAATACAGATCATTTTAGTGGTATCCTGTCTTTTGGGTACGTATATATTTTGTTGTCATCAGCATGATGTCTCTATACATTTTGAGAGTTCCTTGATAGAAATAACAAGCAAAACTTAACCCAATACGCTACCTTATAGGATACCACTGATTACTTAAGTAAATTTCAAATCAGATTATTTACTGCGTACTCTTTTTTTCTTTTTACTTAAAACTTCTGTGATCAAATTTAGTAGATTGCTTTCAATTCCATAAGCTTTCAGATTATTTATTTATCTTGTATAATTAAATACTGGTACTGTATCAAAAGCTTTTGAAAAATCTAAATAGATAGCTGCAACATTTCTATTATCATTTATAATTGTAACATCATTGCACTCGTCTAATACGCGCGAGACACAAGTATGGTGCTGTTGAAAGCTATGTTGACATTGTATTAACAAAAACGTGTGTTTCATTGTATTCTCTAGGCTGATCAGTTATAAAGGGCTCTAATGATTTCAAACTTGTTAGCTAATTGTTCTACGGTTTTTCGGATCGCGTTGTCTCTCTTTTTAAAAAGCAATATCTTATATTATAATTAGACGTAGGTTCGTCTAGTATATGATACTTTGCCGTGTGATATAGACTTATTGAAAATAATACTAAGTGGTAGAAAATTCTTCATTTGATATTTTAGCATGAACTGTATGTTGAAATTATTTCGTGTCCCATGATTTATTAGGGTTTAACGACTTCAGTCTGGTTTTGACAGCTTCTTTGTCATAACGAAAATTGATAAAAATTGCTATGTTTAGGGTAAAATTGATAAACCAATCTCCTTCAGTAAGAAGTTGGAGTCTAAAACGTTATTTTCATTACTTGTTGTGAATTCAAATTTTGGTTTTCAAAGTCTAGAATATTGTCAATATCTTGAAATTTAAAATGGACATATTTCTAAAATACTTTGGGTTCTTTTTAGAATTACAGTGTCATAACATAACTTAAGAGCAGTGCGTAATTACGTGTTTTTTTTCATTTCTTATTTCAATATATCTCTCGTCGTCATAGAATAACTTCGATTGACTAAATCTTTTATATTACTTGTATTTCTTCGTTATATGTTTCATTGCCTTTCTGCTTTTCCATATGGGCTCTTTTATTTTGCTTTAAGTGCTCTTACTTTTTGGAACATTTCTTTCGAGACTGATAAAGGGAATATTATCAAGGATAAAAGGCTTCTTTCTGTAGCCTTGTTATTGAGATTTTTGCAAACTGATAACAGATCATGTTTTTCGTGTTTCATTTGGTTTAAATTAGATTAAGAAAAACGTGATTGCATAAAGAGTTTGTCAGAGTCACTTTTACCTAGTTGTTCTTCATTTTGAGATCAATATCAACAGAATCGTCATTAGTAATAACTAGATCGAGTATGTTACTCTTTTGGCATTCTCTACGCCGAGTAGGGTCAAGGACTTAATGTTGTAGAAAAAGATAATTTAAGCATTTAAGAAATACACCTTAGTGCTCTAGAGCTGTTATAGCATTTTGCCATTCAATTTATTGGTAGTTAAATGTCCTGTTAGAATCAAACTTACATATGCACATCAATGCAATGTATATAGCTCTGTAGTTTTGTAGGTAGCGCGCCTGCTTACCATGCGGATAACCAATGTTCGTTACCGGGAGGTGCAACCGCACCCGGAGGTGTGGAAGATTATGTGACGCCCGTGTTCGTCTGTGAACACGATCACTAAAAAAAATATACAACTTATAGACATTAAATTAAATGTGGTACCAGGTTGTAAATCTGCACGATGAAGAACCCTATTTAATATCAGTAACATCTGTTAACTATTGGCTGAGTAAAGAAACATTGCCACCATCGCCGTATCATAAGTTCTTCTTCCGCGTTCATGACAGTTCACTTTTTATATACACAAGGCTCGCGCCCCTTTAGGTGTGCGGGAACGTTTAACTAAATTCGGTCTTCGCAAAAGTTCACGAACGAAAGATATCATTCAGACAATTTCACTATATACTTCTCTTCGCGTCATTAGTTCTCGAGATATGGGTCAGATTTACCAGCTAACAACTGATCATAGACATTTAAAATGGCGCTTCAAGTTAACCAAACATTGCATAATATTATGCAGTTTCCAAAACAACATGGCATAAAGCTTCACATTAAAATATAAACGGATAAACAAACACAATACGTGTTTACTTCACCACATTTCTATGTTTGCCCTTTTGCGACATTGCCGTGTCGGCTTATTTCTATAGCCGCGTGCAGCAAATGCTTTCTACGTGAGTTAGTCTCTCGGATACATGTAGCCAAAAAATGTATCATTTCATAAAAGATATAGAAATGTACAAATGGTGGGCACTTGAAATTTGTTTACAATTATGTTGTTCGATTAGCGCAGGAGGAGTTTATCATGAGCTCACAAAGTCTGCTTTCAGCAAACTTTTGACCTCTGCGCATTCAAGTCAAGAAAATATTTTTTCGTTTTACATCTACACGACGTAGCATTACAGTTTATACACTCAATGCCAATTTGTGGCTTTACTGATCGTCGGCGATCTGATTTGTGTGGTATATTTCCCCTTCTATGTGTAAACGTAACAATATCAAAAAAGACATTTGTTTCTCAAAATGAACTATATGAGAACGTTTTTTCATCCAATTTGTTTTCTTTAACTGCAAAACAGTAAACCTTCGAATTCTGGGCCATTTCTAAATGAAAATATTGTTTTGAAAGTCTGCGCCTACCCGTGTTCACATAATTTACTGCAGAAACAACTACCAGTTGTGCGACTGGTTTCCAAGTGTATTTTGTTTCTTTGGTGATATAGAAAAAGGAAAATACTTGCTAATTACATAAAAGACCCTCAGCTCAAGAACTACTATAGCAAACTGATTAAAGTAATTTCATTACTTGATCAAGATTATGAGACAAACAAACAAACCAACAAACAAACAAACAAACCAATCATTCTAAATTATAATGTAACAGTTCTTACTGTAATGAGAAACGTAGTTCCAGAAGTATCAGTTGTTGAAAATAGTGGAAATATCAATGGTTTTAAGATCTTTGAACAAGGCCAAGTTGTTGTCTTTTTAGTGTGAACTCAGTCAACGATTAGGAAGGTTAAGCGATTTGTTTTTGTTAGTGACTTTGTCCACGCCATCGAAGCTGATTATATACATATATAGTATATATACATTGATGAATATTGTTTTGTATAACACATGTTGAAATGACATCATATCCTTTTAGATCGCATGTCTAATTCGTTTGTTAGCATGTATAAACACCGGCTGATTAAATCAAGTTCTGAGTCTGAGTTATAAGAGAAATATGTCGTTGTGCTTCAAACTAACAAACGAAGTATTGCAATGTGAATTCCTATGTAACCTTTCGCAAACTTTCTAAAAAGAAATTCCAGAGGTCAACTTTCAATCGTTACCGCTATGATTTTTTATGGATCTTTTCATGTCCTATATCAAAATTGATAGATGTTTATACCGTTTCCAAAACGCATTGGTTTACTTTTGGCGATAAATATTGACTTAAAACTGGCAAAATACAACTTTCAAGTTTATTATGCTGCTGAATGTAAAAAAAAAAATCAACAAAAAGGATTGAAAGCACTAATTGACTTTTTTATGATAGTCTCTGTCATTATCATTTTATTATGATTTTATTTACCTCTATGTGCTTAAAAATGACTAAAGCTCGCCCATATTTTGATAATTTACTTTCAGCTGTGAAGCTACAGATAGTTGCTAATTGATAGAATGACCTGCGTATAAAGTATGAAAGCTGTTGAACTATTATTTCTCCTCGGGGCTTAGTTATCATTTGCCTCATTAGCTTGTGACATGACTTCTTACTACAATGGATCCTTAACAATTTACATTAAATCAACATTTAACAGACACTTACTTTTAAATCTGACAATGCATACAATCAATCATGTGTTTATCATTGCAAATTGTATACTTTGGCGTTTACAAAAATGAAGAGATATTGATTAGGAGCAGGGTTATAATCGCCTCAAAACGGAACTGCTATTAAAAAATTATAAACTCCAGATATTCAATTTGATGCGATTTCGTTTGATTATTTGCTGTCATTTAAACAATCGTTACTTCACTGTCAATAGGTGTTTTGCATACCTTCAAAACAAAATAACTCACCGCTTCTCACAATTTAAAAACGTGTATCTATTAAGGGAATGCGGCAGGATAAAAAAAATGAAAGCTCTCACTTGCCAAGTGCCACTTTTTAAGCGTATGTATTCAAAAACTATATCTTTTTCTTTTTGTTGAAAATATTGTCATATTGTAACTGAACTTAGGCTTTGAATCGTTACCGCTCTGAATTTGTATGGACCTTTTCATGTCCTATATCAACGTAATTTTTCTGTTGAATTGAAACACACACCCTCATAGAGTATAAGAAATACGCGCAGGTTTTCATTTACGGGTAATATTCGTGTTCATAACGTAGAATGTTTTATTGCATTTTTTTATTTAAAATACCAGTGTATCTTTTAAATACTATTTGTATCACAGTTATCCCACACTGGAAACTACGACATGCACGGACATCAAACAAAAATGACTCGGGACGTTTTTTTCTATGAATTGACCTATTGATAAACCTACAATTCTCAATTCCGACTCCGTGCAGCAGTGGGTACGATTGTTTAGAAAATAGTTATATTCACTAACAATTATATAATCCGACAAAGGCAATTATTACTCAAAGCAATAGCAGTCATAATATTATGATAAAGAAATCAAAGCTTAGTAGATTACTGAAAACATCACGCCTAGCAGGATGTATAGGTAAACTTGAAAAATTGAGAAATAACCCTACAAAGATATCAATACGATTAAAATTATACCAATACTAATGAAATTAAAGAAATAAAATACTAAAACCAACCAAACATGGCCAAACGGAAAAAAGGAAAGAATTTATCTTCTCTTTGGATAGAAAACCAAACTCCTTTATTTAAAATCAAAAGTAAATGCCCGGCAAACTTGATTATTCAACAAATCAAGCTGGGGACGGACGTTGTTGAATAACTTATGCCTGACTGAACTGTTAGGTCAGTTGGATATGTGTTCTTGTTGTGTCTCTGCTGCCATAGTTGGTAGGTCGGTCGACACTGTCTAACTGCTGATAGAACGATTGAAAGATTTCATTTGTTGAGCTCGCTTACTAAAAAAAAAAACTTTCGATCATCTCCCGGCCTACATAGCACCCCAAAAAAGCAAGAACATTACTATTACTCTTATCGATATTTCAATCAAAACTGATTTCGAAAAAGAATTAAACCTTAAGTGGTTCAAAAACGTCATAAGTGTGTGATTACAATAATACATAAGCATATCACTGGACAGCAAATTTGTTTACACGATGCCTATCGGTTCCCTATCAATGTGTATGCATTCTTCATGTTATTTTGACAATGGCAAACATTAATGGTTCTCTTCACACTGGGGGAGGTCTCCGGACAGTTTCAGGTCAGTTAAGTTAGTGTTGGTACTTACGTGTAAATTGTCAAACATTGTCAATAAGATAGTCGAATAAGTTGTCACCAACACTCATGACAAACTCCACAGAAAAGTTTTAACTTTGTAAAGTGGAATCACGATGCAGTTGTTCTAACAAGTCTTGTGAAGTGAGCCGTGTGCAAATGTATCATTAGTCACTACTCAGAAAACAAACACACGCTAAAATGCTGAAGTTAGCGAATTTTCCTCCTGATTTGTTAAGCGTTACAAACGAATAAAAGGGTCTCAAGTCTCAATGCAGGCGGAGCAACAAATGTTTTTGAGGGTGACAAACGCCGTTATCTGCAAGGTATTACTTCCCTTGGTGCCTCGTTTTCATACTATATTGCCTCCCCTGTTTATACCTGCTTGCTGACTAATAGAGCGACGGTGACTCATACCCGGTCAGCGATTCACCGATGAATCGTAAACACAGACTTAGCAACTCGTTTTCCAGCAATTTTCTTATGTCTATATGATAGCAAACGCTTGGAAGGAGATCATTTTTACACAATTAACAGAAATATATAAAAATGAAAAGGCATAAAGATAAATGAGCTAATTATTTTTCTATTAATGTTATCATAAACCAACCAACAACGAATAAATAATAAATTAATCAATATTACTATGATAACTAACACGTCAACACAATTACCTATCGACCAACCTTCAGGCGCGTATTTAGGGGGACACGGGTGAATGCCCCCCCCCCCCCCTTTTTACCTTTGGGGGCGCCAAAAAAGGGGAAAAGAAGGAGAAAATGACCTTATTTGTAAGGTTTTGGTAGGATGAGGAGGGGCGCCAAGAGGGGATGGGGTGCCGATTTTCAGTTTGTCCCCCCCCCTTTTCAAAATCCTGGATACGCTCCTTGGTACCACATGCTGCACTTGTAATAAATGTGATATTGCCTTTTGAATTTAATAAGGGGTGTCCTATCCAATATTTGTTCGACTCAATTCCTTTTGTCAACCATTTTACTTCATGAACAAAAAATATTATGACACAATTAAGATTGTGTTTGTTTGAATCATGTTTTCTGAATCAGCAGTTCTTATGAAAACCTGTTGTTCTTCAAAGTATGTTTCTAAAAAACTTGTTTCTTTCATATCAGGCCTAAAGAAGGCCCTTTCTACTTCATTTTTAAACAAAAATGACTTCCTTTTTGCCCCAGACGTTAATGAGAGTGTCTAAATGTAAACAATTTAAAAAAATCAATTTTTGAAATTTGCGACAAGAGGCACATTTTGATAGGGATTGTCACATATATTGTTCTCTAATTCTATTTGTGAAACAAAACTACATATTTGGGGGAAATTTCTTATTTTTTTGTTAATTGTGTTTATTCAGTGCACTGGATTATTGTTTTGGTGGGTAACATTTGCATGAATTATAAAGTGGCCTATTACAAAAGAAACTGTTGTTCTTTCTAAGATGCATTTATATAAGAACAATTTTGAATATATATTTTTAAAATTTTCAAAGGATTTCTGAACATATGCCTTGATTGTTATCCATGTATGTACTGTAACATGTGTCTTCTACCAAAAGAAGAAAAAACATTTTAAATTTTTTGTTTAATATTCATTTGAACCAAATTTTTAGATTAAATAGAATGGCTGACCTTTCTAAGGGGATATTTAATTATTAGCCTTATGGTCTCCTACACGCTCAATGAAAGTCCAATTTTGTAAAAGTTTGCATATTTATAAATCTCTTGCCAATATCTTTCTTAAGACATTTTATTTGTTTTTCACCATACACTTTGAAAATGTCAATCTATATTTAAAGTAACTACATTTTTAACATATTTTTTTTTATTTTGCATGTTTGCCAAATGATTTTCATGTTCAAATTTTCCCATGTTTACACTTTAGTGCATTATTTGATACTGTCCAACTTAAATAAAGCTTATGAACAATTTTAATTTGGTGTTTATGTCATGTTTAACTGATTTAGATAATGTTTCATAGAGCTTTAGTTATGTACCATTAAGGTCTAATTGTAGTTGTAGGCTGCCAGAGTAAGTTCTGGGGTTAAGATTTACCGCCAAATATTTTTTCCTGGGAAAGAACATTTAGATAAACTACCGCACCCAACATAGGATGAACTGGGTGTCCTTTTCTAGGCCTTGAATGTCATCGTATGGTTGTTAAGGGGTGAAGCTGAAGGTGACTTACAGTAAGCTTCCTTGTCTACTTTATAGGATTCTGAGAAGGGGTCAGTATTTTGCTGATTTGTCTAAAATTGGGTCCCAATTCAAACTAAGTTTAGTATGGTTAATAGTTAGTGAAGACAACTTCTGCTAAATATTTGTCAAACTGACAGAACATTGGTTAAACCTTTGCTGGATTAGGAATAATCATAGACATATTCCTAGACTACTGACAAATGAAACATCTCTTTTCATTCTATTGGAGATCTTCAATCTCACTTTTGAAAAGCTAGCATACTCCACTTTTTTAAAAATTGGAAGGAAAAAAGCCTTCAGCTTCTGCTACATAAGCCTAACAAGCTGGGTTATGAAGAGAATAGGGAGGGTTATAAACAGTCAAGTCGTGTGGACTTGTGGGACCTCAACCCACACAAAAGGTCTTTCAGAGATTCAAGATTTCTGGAATCAGAGGATAAGGCAACATATCTTTCAAAATAGATTGAAGATTTTATCTTAAGAAAACAAAATGCTCTTTAATACTTGAAGATTTCATACAACTCATAATGTTTCATGTCATGGCATAAATTCTTAGTGGAATCAAAACAGCACTTAATGTCATGATCCTATAGGATGTTGATAGCAGCAAACAAACCAGCAGAGTCATATATATATATATATAGTTAAGAATTATTAACTCTTTATCTCTCTTTTTAGGACCCCTGCAATCAAATATCTCTCTATCCCTCTCTCTTTTCTTTTTCTCCTTCTTGTTTCCCTTTCCTCTCTCTTTCTCCTTTTCTTACTGGCCCCACTGGGAATCCCTGGAGCCGTTGGCCCTCGAGAAGAACCTAGCTATGCCACGGACTAATACGGACTCGACTCGGTACCCGGAACAGAGACCGTGATAGCCATAAATATACTGTGTATCATAGGCGTACGAGCGGGGGGGGCTGCTGCCCCCATGTTTCGGGCACTTTTGGTTAAAAAATTCGGGCATTTTGACCATGGTATTCGGGCAAAATGTAGGGTAAAACTGCCTGAATGTACTGTAAAATCTGCCCGAATCTACGGTAAAAAAATAGGAACAAAAAGGCTTTAATATGCGATTTTTTCGGGCGCTTCGCGCCCATATTTAACATTTCATTAAGAAG
>JAUUEB010518237.1:0-17629 GCA_032362205.1 Clione limacina | reverse complement strand
TTGGGGAATAAATTACTTTATTCCACAAGCTGAATGGATTAAATAGAGGGAACCCCCGAACAGTAATTATTGGCGATATAAAGGGACCCCGCGCGCCTGCATACATATGTTCTTTGATGAGCATTTTGGGGGTTTACCTTCCGCAGAAATGTCTCGTTAATTATTATAGCTAATACGTAGGTCGTCTTGATTTTTTCAAACTTTCTAGGAAAGCGTCTTTGTCGGCCACTCTTCCTTTTATTTCCAACCACCAGGGATCTTTAGCGTGTTCAACTTGCACATTGGGGCAAGGGGATTCATCCCACCACCGGATTTCAAATTGCTTTAAAATGCACCTTTTAACTTCCATATTTCAAAATCTTTCGCTTCGCTACGCCCATAAGAATCTGGGGTACAGCCTTGCACGGAGCTTATGTTTCATCGTCCGTTTCCATTATGACTAAATGCTTGTTTCTTCCTACCAAGTATGATCTTATGGTTTATGCGTTCACTGATATTGAAATCGAGTTCGTATGAACGATTGACAATGTTACCACATATCACGATGGCTATGTCCATTGCGGGGATCAAATCCACAACGTTTTAAGACAACTTTATCTTAAATCCAGTTTCTTAACCACTCGGCTATCGCGACCCAAATGCATTTGATTTTCGCAAAAGACATGAGCATACTATTAGTTTACAATGCAGTTAATTAGCTCAGGTAGAATATGACGTATAACAAGAAGTAACAATTTATTGATATCATATACCTTTTTATGGGCTTAATAATTTTTTTTAAATACGAAAAGCAAGAAAAGGAAATTGAAAGGTAACACAAAAGGGCAATGAGTAAACAATGAAATGAACACTGGTGTACACTTAAGGATCAGATAACCCTTATATGTTGATAATAACAAGGGAGACAACAGTAGTTTGTATGCATAAAGAACCAAAATAAAAACAACATACACATTGATGTACAGATAATGTTATAAGAATGCTTTATGATAACTGACACAGGAAACACGGTTGTTACGCATGAAAAGCAATGTAAGAATAACATAACTACATGCTCACTGCATACAGCAATGTGATGCTCACTGCATACAGCAATGTGATGCTCACTGCATGCTCACTGCATACAGCAATGTGATGCTCACTGCATGCTCACTGCACGTCTTCACGTATGAAAGAAACACTTTGTTAACAAAACGTCGTCGCCTTCGGGATACATGTAAAACAATTGAACATTACACTAATCAACTCCCACTTTTCGCTTCATTTGCACTGTACAGTTAATTTTCTTAATAAAAACTTCGTTACAGTTTTGCCCAAAAATCCCATTTGCAAATAAGCATGATGGTAAAGTGCCCGTGAATTGTGAATAATGTATTGTACACTAAGATTATACATGACATGATACGGACGATACACATCTAGTATGAAAGATACAAGAGCGTTTATTCATCCATAAAACATAGAAATTAAAAAAACGCACTGACGTAGAAAGGATGGCGCAGACGGTTCATACGTCGTATGAATCGCTAATAGATAGAAAGGCGATACAAACTATACTATTCGGAAGAGACATCGCTCATAATATTCAGATAACCATGCAATATAAATAAATATCAGGCGCGTATCTGGGGGGGGGGGGCCCATCCTAGGAAAAAATATAAAATCTCTTAATTTGCATCATTTACGTCTTATTTCAGAAATGTCCCATATTCATTTGAAAATCCTTGATACGCGCTTGATAAATATGATTTAATAGAAAATCCTTTCAAATTAGTCCTTTTTGGTTAAGGCAACAATTTCCCCCCTGATGTTAGATAACCTCTAAAGATGTAATTGATTTTTTTTAAAGTTAGTTTTCCTTTTTGGAGCACCTGGTATATCTAACGCGCCGTCCAATGTTCAAATCTTCAAAGAAGAGTAACACATAAAAATCATAAAAATACAAAAAACAAATTAATCAGTCAAAATTTGAATATTTGTGTATTAGAGGCTTCAGACAGCAGACCATTTCATCTACCCTGAGCGCAGGTGTAAACAATATTTGTAAACAAATACCCTCGTTAACAAACCGATTTTTTAAAGTTATGCAGTGTTTTTCGCTTAGCGCATTTTTTTTACATGCTATCCCTTGGTGAGTAGTGCTGTACAATGAGTACATGTACGGTGAGTACAGGTACGGTGAGTACAGGTGTTCAGAATGCTCATAGACTGGCCTCACATCTATGTACATTCCAAAGGAACCAGGTCAATTAACAAACGTAATTATGGTTTGGCTTGAATAACGGTTTAGGTCCTGTCTATTGCGCCTCTCTCTTTCTTACGCTAGCTTATTTTCATTAAAATTTGGATATTTTTAATATCTGGAAGAAAAATTATAATTATGTTACATGACACAATTTTACGGAAAAATAACAATTATGTTATATGAAACAAATATAAGAAAAAATAACAATCATGTTACATGATGCAAATGAAGTAAAAATAGCAATTATGTTTTATTATACAAATGTAGAAAAAATAATAATTATGTTATATGATACAAATGAAGGGAAAAAACAATTATGTTATATGATATAAATGAAGGAAAGATAACAATTATGTTACATGATGCAAATGAAGGAAAAATATTAATTATGTTTTATTATACAAATGAAGGAAAAATAACAATTATGCTAGGAAAAATAATTTAATTAATTTCAAAATATTTACACTGTTTCAGCGGCCATTGATAGACTTATCGCCAAGCAAAGATGACAGATCTCAAATCATCCCTAAAAACCCATAAGATTTCGTTTTTAAAGGGAAATAACACTTTTTGTATTTCTATGGACTTTGGTATATAGTTATTTTCCTTTAAGAATAATCCGAAATTTGCGGATTTATCCAGAAAATTATCATCTCTGAAACTTAAAACACTATAAATATGTCATGTCTATTCTTCTTCTTCTTCCATTGAGTCAGTAGACTCATATATAACGAGCATTGACGCTGACGCCAATTATTATATTATTGGCAATTTTTGGGACGTGGGGGTTGATAGGACTTTTTTTTAAATTTAGCCCGAATGGTACTTTGAGCAACCACCAAGGAATCATAAGCGTGTGTGCGCACGGGACATTCGTTTTTATCGTCCGTCTCCGATAGGACTAGGTACTTGATCCTGCTTACCAAGGAGGGTCTAGAGGACATGCAAGTACTGATAAGGAAATCTGTTTGCACGAGTGGTAAGTACCATCATCACATACCACGATTACCATTTTTCTGCACATTTTTCAAGTTGGAAATTTGTCCAATCTCGGGTGTCGAACCCACAACTTTTTTCTTGACAATCGGCTCCAAAGATTATTAAGTTATAAAGTCCAACCACCTAGACCGCCTAGACCACCTAGACCGCCTAGACTACTCGGCCATCGCGCGTCCCTTCCCTTATTATGTTAATAAGTAAACAAACAAAAACGCGCCGGTTTAGTAATAGTAATTAAGCAAGCCAGGAAAGAGATACATTTCCTTGACACCAACACTGTCCTTATGAACTGTTCAATTAGTTTCAAATAGTTGTTGGGTGTTTAACGTCCCCGTTAATACAATAATGGAAGGTTATGACGATGCCTCTAAACAACGAACGTGCTGACATCATACATTGTTAATGGTTCAATAACACCAGGTATCTTTACCCTATTTCTCAGGCAATGCTATAGTCTCACACTACACCAGGTAGCAGCTTTTACATAAATGTTCTCATTATTTTAGAAATGGGAAGGGTGAGGGAAGGGGGAGGGAGGCGTGAGAAGGTGAGTTGTACATTCCCCAGTAAGGCGGCTTGCCCTAAAGTAAGTGGTGGAAAGAGATATGTTAAAGGCACTATCAACGTTGAGGGAGTATATGAAAACAAAACAAGATAACGTAGAGAAGATATCGTAATATTTCAGATAAAGCGTTTAGATGTCTCATTAGTATTGAATCAACCAACAGTCAGCTGATTCCATCAAGGTATCTGTGAGTGACAACAGCTGCTCACGTTGTTGATCTATATTTAGCGGAAGATTTATGAAAACAAACTTTGAAAGGTTGCTGTGATGTTCATATTTATTTGAGCACAACAAAAATGGTGTCGTTGGAAAATTAATTTAATTCTGAATAAGAATATGCATGTGTCATTTTCTTAGAACATCAAAATAACCCTTATAATAAGAAAATAAATCTAGGACTAAGAAGAAAATGGGGAGCACGAAAAATACAGGGCGTTTCTTTATTTTCACCACAGCGTACTGTCAACTGGTTTTTTAACAGTTGATCAGAAATATATTTAAAATTTGTGTCGCATCGCAACAAAGTTGGTATGACCATCGGTCATCCCGCAATAAACGAATAAGTAAAAGCGAAGGACTTTAAATCTTAGCCACCAACTACTACTATCAAAGTTTCTGTCTATAGTTTTAAACATAATAACTTGCCTAATAGTAAAACGATTTCATGAAATTGTGAAGTAATTCGACAATGACACATATTAGTTAATTGTATGAGGTTCATTGAAAAATACTGCTCTCAAAGTAACTCAATAATATTAAAATGATATCCCTGAAAATTATCAATTTCACTTTTCAATCACTGCATGATAACCAATGGCAAAACCAACTGTGTCGTAATGCAACACAAATATTAACTGAATTTCTGTCGACAACTGAAAACCAGTTGGTTCTATATCTGTAAAGTGTACAACATTATATTGTTTATTGATTTCATTCTAACAAAAAAATACATTACTGTCTTCCAAGATATTTTGATGAATTCTCACAGAGGAAAGAAGTTCTTATAGAGGAAAGAAGTTCTTATAGAGCGGGATTCCCCGTTGTTGGCTTCCTTGACTCTGATTGATTGCTATTTGTTTTACTTGATGTATAAGTCATTTACACATCTCAAAAATAGATCGTTTGCGTGGTGAATCCCTTGATATATGGACACGATCGATAAATGGGCTCCATAACAAAACGCACTATATACATTTTTGGTCAAAATTAATTTACCAATAAAAAAATACTTAAAATGTTGTACTTAAAGATACAAGTAGAATTTTATTTAGAACATAAATAATTTCGTATAAAGTATAAATCTTTGTTAATTAATTTCTTTGGTTCTCTGTTTTCTCATTAACCATTGGAGATAATGGGTTTCATCAAAAACGTATATAGTGCGTTTTGTAATGGAGCCCTACGCATGTTCCAACAAAATCACCAAAAAACTAATCCACTTCGTAGGCATACTATCATATGAAGGCTTACAACGAGCACACGAAACTAAAGGTGGATGTTTGAATTTGTTCTGTTTTTGTTCAAGTAATGTTGACATCATTCACTTGTTTGTATGCTTCTCTAGTAACCGAATAGATAAACTGTTCATCATCTGAGCGTTCATTGGTTAACACAGGAAGGTAATTTAATAACGCAAATACATTGTGCATCTTAACCATCTTAACGTGATCAATAAACATTTGTACAATTTCTAGCTGAACGGAAGAATTCTTTTTAACGGGTGTTTTAGCAATTAGATAAACACTTGATTTAAATACTTACAACACATTAATGCAATGTTCATTCCCAACAAGGCGTAGATCTATTTGCGTATTGTTTTTAAAGTTAGTGGTTTTAAGTGTTCAACGCCTTTCGCAACACATGATTGCATTATGAAAGCTGGTTTCCAAATTAACGTCCCTACCAATGACTGTAGTCCAGGGGAGAGTGGTAGCAAACACAAGTCATAACCCTAACCCTGATCCTGACCCATCGCAAGTAGATATTCCTTAAATAATCACATGTCTGAGGTAGAGCATTTAGTTTTTAATTTTGCTCTGTAATTAAAAGGTAACGTTTCAATTGATTTCCTATCACAAAGGGATCTTTAATGTGCGTAACGTAAGTTTTATCGACCGACTTCCTTTTGATTTATGTCATTGTTGGAAAGATGAATGATTCTTGAGTTAAACGTAAAATAAGTAAACTAGATAAGAGTGTAGGTGAGAATGAATGAGCTTGGGGAAATTGATATTGATCGTTTACCCTATATTGAGCTTATATATTTCCTTTCACAAAAGATACATTGATTTTTCGTCAACCTTTCACCACATCAAATGGCAGATGAAGCAATTAAAGTTTGGCGGGAAAACTGAAAGTATTGAACAACGGATGCTGAATGAATACAGAAGTATTTATCAAGGTCATTGGATTGATTTGTACGTCTGAATAATATGTCACCGCCATCATTTCCCCCCTTCAACCTTAACATGTTATAGATCTGCACAAGTCTACTAGAATTATAATAAGCGCATGAATCTCATGTCTTGCGTATAGCGACCCATTATTGTTGGTAATCGGAGGGATAAGCTTTCTGCATGCATTACTTCTTTCTCTGGATTCTGCAGTTATATATGTATATATTTATGGCCTATGAAGGCAGTTTTTTGGACAACGATTTTTAAGTTATTGCCAGTCGCCGCTTAGCAGTGCCGAGTAGGAAATGGGGTTAAAATACTTACTAATGTAATACCGAAAATGACAAGCGGTGAGGGCTCGAACCCACTACCTCTCAGGGGAGAACACTCGACCATCGCAGCCCTAAAAACTGACGAAGCCTTCAGTCTTACGATAACAATCTTAAAAGGGACATAATTCTGCCAAAAGTTTTTTTTCTTCAAAAAAATAGATAACAGCTTTTGGAGACCAACGAATTACGCCTCTTTGCAAGATTTCAGATTTCTATCTTTGACGATGGGACCACAGCCTGTTTGCAAAAAGATAACAAAGACATAGAGCAAAAAACTCAAAGGGGCAATAACTCTGTTTTCAAATTGATTATTCAAATAATTGTGAAAGCTGATTTTAGATAGTCACTAGAATAACATCTTTGCAAGATTTCAGATTTTTTTTTTAATGTCAGGAATTGAATTATTATGTTTTTTAACATCGTGGGTGTTATCCAATTCATAAATTGTATTGTGTGAAATGGGACATAAGGTTACCATATTGTTTTACCATATGTGATGCTGTATATTCTCAGTTTTTTGAAATACTTGAGTATATCTTTTGTGTCTTTATTGTTATAAAAATTTGATAGGTAAATTATTTTACATGGTAGATTGACAAAAAATCAGTTGTTATAATACAGATTGGTTGTCGATGATGTCTTGTGATACGTGACGAACGGTTATAAGTGTTTTAATTCCTACGGGATTTTTCTAAAAAATTGAAAAAAAAATGAAATATGCTACACGATTATTCTACACACCTAGTAAATTATACTAAGCTACACATCAATAGGGAATTTGGCAGAAGGAAACAGCTTTGTCAACCGATGAAAAAAGAGAAAGAAGTAATGCAAGCAGGGAAGCTAATTCGTCCAATTACCAACAATTACATAAGCAGGACGGAGATGCAAACCATTATTATTCATATAGACTGGTATAGATCCATAACACGTAAAGGTTGAATGGTGCCAATGATAAGAATGACACATTATTCCAGCGTATAAATCAATTCAATGATCTCGAAAATAATTTCTTATTTGTTCAGCAACGGTTGTTTGATGCTCGTCCAGTTTTCCCCACCAAACTTCGATTTCTTCGTTTGCATTTTCTATGGTGAAAGATTTACGAAAAATCAATGAACTTTTATGAAAGGAAATATATAAGCTCTATATAGACTTAACGGCCAATCAATTGACGTGCAAGGGTAGAATGACATGCAGGAGCGTTATTTGAACTCTGTTTTATTACGGTGTTTCTGGCATGCTATTTGACGTAGACTTTAAGCTGACTCAGGGTCTAGTGCTACATGATACAGAGTGCACTCTTGTAAAATATTACGTTATTTATCATACACATATAGCATCATTTGTAACAAAAAACATTTTTTATTTATAGATTTGTTTCCTCTTGTTTCATTTACACCAAAGAATAAAGGGATTCAACGACAAAATCATGACAAGGAAATGATTGATGATTGTCTTAACGCATGTAGAACATCACTCGAGTGGGAACAGACAGAAATGTTTTTTGCATTTCAGATATATATTTTTAGACTTAAATTATGCGTATATAAACCATTTTGTAGATCAAAATTTGATTAATAAATCCATTGAATTTGGAAATAAATCTTATGAAATTAATCACATGTTGAACAGTTAAAAAGATAAAAATGCTCAAAATATTTAAAAAATAAATACATTGCGAATACGAATATTTTGAACAGTCATATTGACATTTAACCTTAATTAAAAAATAAGTGGGTGTCACGTCATTTATTCGTGTTCCTAACTAAAGATTGTGGGTCCTGTATTAGTTTTTTTTTTAATTCCGATGACTAGACACTATAAATGTAACAAAAATACAGCAGACTTGCTTAGGTGAGAGAGTGTGATGCTTCTAGTCTTGTATTTTCTTTAAGTCTGAAATACATTTCTCTATGATTTTAACTTCTTTGCACGTGACGTCCCTTGTCTTTAATCATACTCACATCTGCAACAATCGTTATACAGCCAATTCTTCTAAATCATTCCCATCTATCATAGCTATTTAAACAATGTAGACTTTTATCTTTTTTATATGCAATGAACCACTTCTCTCAACTACTAGGGAATTTACAATTTACATTCTCATGTCTTTCTTCCCCCTACCCCCTACCCCCTACCCTACCTCTTTCGGAAACAGTAAGAATATTTATGTTATGACATAATCTTAGAATTATCTGTCACAGCGTAATAATAAATCACTACTTGAGAATTAGGGTAAAGAGACCTGGTTTTGTAGAATCATGTTACATTTGTTGATGTCTGTTCGTTCAAGCATCATCAAGCAGTCGTTTAATTATGTGTAAACAAAGACTATGATATTGCTCAATTTCTAGGTCAATATTGTTAAATGAAATAACTGCCAAACAAGAAACGTTATTGAAAATTTAATAAAGTGTTGAGCTTTTCAATTAATTTCAGTACTTCAATATATTTTTTAAGTATGAAATAACGGCCACCGGGGGGGGGGGGGTAGAAGGAGGTATGTAAAGTAATTTATCTCCTCCCTGACTTATTTTCATCACTAAACGCTTTCGTAACTTATTTTTATTTATGTCAAAACATGGCATATTTATTGTGTGTTTCCTGACTCGTTCGTTTGCTTTGCTTGGACTTCTAATGCGCGCTTCATTTTTAATGTTTAAAAAATCCCATTTCTCTGTGACAAAGATAGCTGCAAAAGTAAAGTTTCCTATGGAATATACGTCAGATGGAAAGATGACACACCCACCTCATTGAACTTTCTTTGTTGTTTTCTTATCTTTTGAGTCCATGCCAATCGTGAAATAAAGACATTTGCTAAATACATAAGAAATCGTAGTGTCAAACCATAATTATGTTTGTTCATTTGCCGTAGTTCCTATGGCATGAATATAGATGTTCCTTTGGAATTTACATAGATGTGAGGCCAGTATAGCAGTATTGTGTGCACCTGTACTCACTGTACCCGTACTCATTGTACAGCTCTACTCACCAAGAGATGGCCTGTGAAATGAGTTTGTCCCTAAGCTACGCTATTCAAAACCCCATTGTAAATATGGTTATTTTTAAACAAGTATTTTACACCTGTGCAAAAGGTAGATGAAATGGTATGTTGTCTGAATAGAAGCCTCAAATACAAACATGTTCAATTTCAAACTAATTATTTTGAGTTTTTTTTCGTTTTTGCTATTTTTGGAAATTCTGATAACAATGATGAATTGTTTTATTGTCTAGCTTGATAGTATTATTGAACACAAAAAAACAATGTAGTTCGTATCACTTTCTACAGTTATTTGATTCTCCTCGTATTGCATGTTAAAAAAGCAGAATATAAAATTTCCTATTATCCTCAGTGTTTTTATGCCATTGAACAAATTCAACATTTCAATGTACTCTTTTAGGGGAGGGGGTCATGAGAATATTGCTTTTGTACGCTTGTAAAAATGTCAAATATAACATTCTTAAAAGAAGTATCTTAATTATCTTGAATCTGTTAGATCAATGACACAAATAAACTAACATTATTCCCCTTGTAACCGTTAATCTTAAACACTCGCACGCGTACAGTTCTTCGTCTCAAGTGCATTAATTATAAACAATTTGTTGAAGTGCTCCATTCTGGTTTTGTTGAGCTGGTTTTTGAATATATCGGTTTTGGTTGAAGGTTGCTGGTTATAAGGGATTATAATTACCTTTGAAATTGGTGAAAGTTTGATTTAATCGAATGGAAATATAGGCGCAACCTCACAAAATGATAACAAAACAAAGGTTTAGGAAAAAAGGTGAACAACTTGTCTTATCCAAAAATGGAGTGTAGATATCCTATAAATATTGTGAGTGTTATCACAATCATATTGGGTTTCAAAATAATTTGAACTATTTCGGGGTTTCGTCGATAATTTTAATTTGATTCAATCAAACACATTTGTAATCATAAACATTTAACCGAACCCTATACATTCAAAACCAGGTGAATAAACCAAGAACGGAGCACTTCAACAAACTACTTATAATGAATGCACTTGAGACGAACACCTGAACAACACTTGCGCGTGTTTAAGATTAGAGGTTAACAAGGCAATAATGACGGTTAATTTGTGTCATCGATTTAACAGATTTAAGTAATTAAGAAACATCGGTTTTAAATGTTTCTATAATCAACCGCAGAGTAGAAGCAAACTACTCACTCGGCAAATATATATACTCGGTAGACTGCCATAGACGAGTTAGGACGATCTAAAGAACATTCCAGACCGGCGTCTCACCTTCAGTGATTCTTGCTAATACCATACAGCTATACTTTATTTTTTCTCTAAATAATGGTTGCTAATAAGCCATTAATTTGGTGTTAGAATATCTGATGTGTCGTCAAAGATATCTGACATTTCCATACGCGTACAGTGTACAGAAAGCACCCTTTCTCATGACATTTTCCCTCTCCTGCAAATGAGCACATTAAAATGTTGAGTTTGTTTAATCTTATGGTACATTGAATTTGAATGGTATATAAAAACTCAACGAACAATGTCGAATATAAGATTGCTTCTTTCAGCATACAATACTTAGGACATCAGATGACACTACAATATAATACGAAAACAATATTTTTGTTAAAAAAACGAAAACTTTAATTGTTTTATTAGTTATCAGACTATCAAGAAAATAAAAAAAAATGCATCTTAATAATTCAAATCTTTAAAAAAGTGTTAAAATAATCTTAAAAATAAAAATAAACTGTTTTTTAGTGAACAATGTGTATTAAAGTTTTCAGAGAACATATTATTTCATCTACCTTTCGCGTAGGTTCAAAAATTGTTGATAAACAAATACTGATGTTTACAATAACGGGTTTTTAGAAAAACGCACTATTTATAGCTTAGCGGATAAAAATCCATCTCACAGGCCATTCCTTGGTGAGTAGAGCTGTACAATGAGTATAGGTACCATAGACATAATAATATCATATGACTTTATGGCAGGTAAACATTACACTGCTATGCTGGCCTCACACACATATATATGTGCATTCCCCAGGAACCAGGGCGAATATAAACATAATTACGATTTGGCTAACACTTTGATGTTTAGAACGTGTGTGTCTAGCCAATGTATATCTTACGCGATTACATTCTTTTAAGAATGGAAGATTGTTGGCATGGACACAAAACAAACGAAAAACAACATTGTTATGTTTCAAAGAAAGTCCGATGAGGTAGGTGTCTCATCTTTCCATCTGAAGTATATTCCATACGAGACATTATTTTCTCAACTAACTATATCACAGATAAACTGAATTAAAAAAAAAACATTAAGCAAAAATTAAGCGCACATTATCGTCTCACCACCAACCAAAGACAGACGAACGAACCAGCAAATGCCCTTTTATATATGTCATATATATCAGAAGTGAATATAAACAACGCACGCTTTTAGTGATGAAATAAGTTAGTAAGAAGATACATTCCCACTACATACCCCCTTCCACCCCGACCACAATAAAATGTTCGACAATGTTCTGAAATGCACAAAAATGTTTTGAAATACCCAACAATGTATTCAAATACCCAACAATGTATTGAAATGCCCAAGAATGTATTGCAATTTCAACAACGTTTCTTGTTTGGCAGTTATTTCATTTAACTAAATTTTTGACTAGAAATTTGGTGATTGAGAAATATCACTGTCTTTGCTTACACATAATCAAACGACTGCTTGAAAATGCCCAACAATGTATTGAAAATGCCCAACAATGTATTGAAATGCCCAACAATGTATTGAAATGCCCAACAATGTATTGAAAATGCCCAACAATGTATTGAAATGCCCAACAATATATTGCCATGTTTAACAATGTATTTTATTCTTGAATTCTACGTGTTATCTCAACTGTAAGGATTCGCCAACCACAGTTTTTGTTTGATAGATATTGGCAACAACATTTTAACAAGAAATTCAGTGATTTAGCAATATTAATTTGTTGATTAAAATAAATTAAATAAATAACTAAAGAGCTGCTCGATAATGCTTGAAAGAACTGAACCAGACATCATAAAATATAACATGATTCCACAAAACAAGTTCTCTTAACCCTAGTTCTCAGACAGTGATTTAGTATGACACCGTACCAGGTAGTGGCTTTTGGAGACAGACATAACATACATATTCTTACTATTTACAAACTGGGAAGGGGGGGGGGGGATAATGACGAGAAGTGTAAATTCCAAAGTTATTGATAAAAGTGGTCCATTCCATGTCAAAAAGTTAGAATTCTACATTGTGTAAATAGCTGTGATAGGTGGGAATGATTAGTAAGATTTTGCTGTATAACAATTCGTCGTCGATATCACGTAAAGGCGTATCTCAGTTTTCGGGGGTTTCGAGTTAGATACAGAAAATATACCATGAGATCTATGTTGTCTCCAAATTTTGTGGCTCAAGCGTAAAAACTCGCTGAGATATTAACGTTTGTTTTATAATCTTATATAGGCTTTAAACCGCTGTATCTCAAAACAGCAAAAACTGAGATACGTGATATCGACGACGAATTGTTACAGATGTGAAGTGTCTCCTCACTAACTGTGTACACATAGAGTATGATTAAAGTTAAGGGACGTCAAGTGCACAAATAACTAAACATTCGAAAGAAAGGTATTAATTACATAAAATTAAAAAAAAACAAAGAGAAGGCCTCACACTTTTCACCAAAGTAAGTTTGTAATGTTTTTGTAAAGTCAATTGAAAAAGAGTTGAACATTAACACAAGTCTAGTTAGTCATCGATGTTGAGTCAGAAACACAAATCAATATTGTAAACTTTCTACATATGTTTAACAGTTGCGTTTCTAGATACAACAATACTCTAAATGTGCTCCATTTACACATAATTTCCAAAAATGCCTGCCCTAAAAGATCGTCGCTTCGCGCCGATATGTCTCCCCATTTGAAAATTTTAGACACGCGCCTAATACTAAAATCATTGCACGTGCGAGGTTTTCAAATATCCCTCTTATGTTGTTACAAATTGAAGATATGTATTATAAAACGTAATGTAATTAAATAAGTGAAAAAACAACTTTAAAACATATTTAGATACATTTTACAGCGAATTTCCGTTCGTTGGTTCTTAGCAAATTACACCCCTTTCAAAATATAGGAGACTTTATGTAAGGCAAGTCCTACCTTGCCGTCAAACTCCTGTAACAGCAAGGAGTTAGTTGCAGCAAACACACGTCACATATTGGATTCGAACACTGATCCTCTCGCATGCGAATTAGATAAGCTGCTTTTAGGTTAATCATGTATTTAAAAACTTACTTTAAGACTCTCAAAATGTATACGTTTTAATAATAGAAATAAACATTTTCTTTTTACTTACGCAATCATGTAGATTGGTTTTGGAATTCGTTTAGTGAAGTTAATATGAGAGCGTATGCATAAAATGATTAATCAATACCAATCCGTTTAGGAAAAAACAACGAGTTTATTCAAAACAGTGAGGAGATATCCTATTTTATATCCTATAACAATTGTGAGTTTGAACAAATCATTTTTGGTTTCATAATAATTCGAACTTTGACGGAGTTGCGTCGATTATTTTCATTCGATTTCATCAAATTCGGCACCGTTTCAAAGGTGATGAACCCATAACAGAGCACTTCAAAAAACAATTATAATGAATGCACGTCAGAAGATCACCTGTTCAACGCATGAGGGTGTTGAAGGTTTAAAGTTTAAAAGGCAATGATGTGTCAATGATCTAACAGATTCTAGTCAATTAAGAACTTCGTTGAAGAATGTCTCTAGAACTGACACAAATGAGTTAATACGATCTGAAGAACATTCCAGACTCATGTCTTACGTTCAATTATTCTTGCTAATACCATCATGATTTCCAATAAGTTATTGACGTGGTGTAAGTATATCTAAGATGTCATTCAAGATATTTGACATTTTCACAAGCATACAGAAAGTACTCCTCTTTATGACCCTGTTCCTCTCCTCCAAAAGAGTACATTGAAATGTTAAATTTTTTAATGGCATAACAGCACAACGAATAATTTCAAATATAATATTCTTCTTTTTCAACATACAAATTATACTAGAGGCATCAGATAGCAGTAGATTGAAATAAAAAGACATACGAATACAAACAACTAAAATAACAGTTTCAAATTAAAAACTTATTACCAAGGGCTTCACACATCCGACCTTTTCATCTACATTGAGCACAGGTTTATGATATATTTATAAACAAATACCCATGTTTAGTATAACGGGGTTTTGAATAACTCATTATTTTTAGCTTAGCGGAAAACCCAATTTCCATTCGAGATGAGTAGAGCGGTAAAATGAGAACAGGTGCACATAATTCTGCTATATATATTGGACAAATATCTACACGTATGCCACAGGAACCATGGCAAATGCACAAAGGTAATTATGGTTTAGCACTACGATTCGGTCTTGTGTATTTAGCCAATGACTTGAATACAGATAATAGATTATTGGCATATACACAAAAGAAAAAAACAAAACAATGTTATGCTGTAGGAGGTTGGTGCTCATCTTCTATCTGAAATATATTCCATATGAAACTTTTCTTTTGCAGCTTTCTTATCCCAGAAAAAATAAACGTATATATTGATAGTATCATCGAAAAGCAAATACAAATGAAACGAACGAACCAGGAAAAGCACTATAAATTTGCAATATATATTATGAGTTAATATAAACAACGCACGAGATAAATGATGAAATACGTTAGGCAGGAGATAAATTGCAATAACGCTCCCTCTCATTTACCGTAATGAAATATTTAACAATGTTCTGAAATATTCAACAATATTCTGAAATGTTAAACAATGTATTGAAATGTTCAACGATGTATTGAAATACTTAAAAAGGAATTGGAATGTTCAACAATATATTGGAATGTTCAACAACGATTTATTGGAATGTTCAACGATTTATTGGAATGTTGAACGATGTATTGGAATATTCAACGATGTATTGGAATATTCAACGATGTATTGGAATATTCAACGATGTATTGGAATGTTCAACAATGTATTGGAATGTTCAACGATGTATTTTATTCTGGATTTCTATGTGTTATTCCAGATGTAAAAGATAGTCTGGCAGTATTCAAGAATACCCCTTGAAATAGTATGAAGTATTTTTGTTGGTCTTTTCTGATAGTTCAATAGGTCTAGAGTCAAAAACCGTCTGATGCCAATCCGGCATAATTGAGGAATTTTCACAATACTGACCACAAGAACTGACCAATGGTCAAAACCTAAAGAATTGATCGGGAATGCTTTCAAATAAAAGGTATGACTAAGACGATTAAAAATATGTATTTGCTTTTGCGCTAGGACAATTAGTTCCTAAGTTATTGTCTAATATGACCAGTATGACGTCATAGAAAAATGAAGTCACGTCATTAACATTTTTATTAAAAAGCGGATGTTATGATTTAATCGTTAACTTTTTTTTGTATTTCAACAAATGTGTACATTAATAACATGTACTCGACGAGAAGAATTCGATAAAAACATTTTTGGTGACATTGGTTGAGTTTTAGGTGAGTAATTGACCATATTCTGTATTATGTGCTAACGATATATAGTATTATATAGTAGTTTATAGGACCTTTCTAAGAAGGTGGCCACTGTACAAGTCAATTTACAAATATATATATTTTTAATCCAATGTATGTCAATCACTCACATAAAAGTCACCAAATGTAACCAAACATGTTTTAACGGATTCCTTTCGTCGCATACATGTTTTCAATATACCCATTTGTTGAGCTACGAATATAGGTTAAGAAGAAATACATTATATCTGTTTTTCGGTAGCCTTTTTAATGTTATGACGTCACACTGGTCATATTGGATCATAACTACGGAACTGATTGCCATAGCGCAAAAAGAAATACATATTTACAATTGTCTCAGCCATACCTTTCATTTACAACCAGTTTTCGTTCTCTTCTGATCACTTTTAGGTTTTGACCATTGGTCAGTTCTTGTGGTCAGTATTATGAAAAATCCTCAATGATGCCATGGTGGCATCAGACGGTTTTTGAATCTAAACCTATTGAACTATCAGAAAACACCAACAAAAATACTTCATACTGTTTCGAGGGGTTAGGCAGATATTGTGTATTTCGCTGCCAGACTATATTAAGATGTCAGAATCATATTGTCAGTATTTGAACATGGTTTGATTTGCTAGTATCACCGTAAAATATATTTTTTGATGCTTAAATTGACTTGGAAAAATAGGTGATAGACTAAGGCAGGGATGGGCAAACATTTTCTATGGAGGGCCACATTGAAAATGTTATTTTTACCGGGGGCCGCACGTGCTACATGTCTAGTGGTGCTTCATTTACTTCATTATGATGTAGATCATATCACGGGGGGAGGGGGGCTCGAAGTTTCACCACTGGTACTGTTTCTATGCGCTGAATGGCATTTCGGCATTGAATCAATATATATCTTATGGACACCTGTAGTTTTAGGAATTGCATGTGTATGCCCGAAATATAATAGTTTTGGGAAAATTTCACCATTTGGTTCTAATAGAACTACTGAAGTTTAATTGAGAAAACATCAAGTTGAAAACGGTACTCCCCTCAAAACTGTAGTGGAAAAAATGCTCACAATCGGGGTTGTGTACAGGGGCGCCGGAAACTACGGGGGCAGCGGGGACGACTGCCCCCTGCATTTGTTTTCACTATTTACAGTCATACACAGGGTTTGTTCTTTACTCGTGAGAGTCATTAGCTGCCCCTGCCCTTTCTATCTTCCGGTGCCCTGGTTGTGTACACACTCAGTTGCCCATGCTGCTCTGCGTGCTAGAAAACCCGTCATATGCAGTCTCGTTTCAAGGAGCATATCAATATATATATATATATGTCACAGTTTATTTCCCGGTCAGTAGGACCGCCGTCACTACTAGCACAAGCTTAGTACAGTTATCGATATCATCACTCCTATTACCTCCCTTTGGAGGCAATGAAATGAACTAGTATGGTTTCCGATCTCAATATGGTTCAACGAAGTTCTCACATTGTGCGATAT
>JAUUEB010518126.1:0-17629 GCA_032362205.1 Clione limacina | reverse complement strand
CCCCCCCCCCCCCCCCCCCCCCCCCCCCCCCCCCCCCCCCCCCCCCCCCCCCCCCCCCCCCCCCCCCCCCCCTGGATAAAATATAATAAACTGAACTATGGGATCTGTTATGTCAAAATGATATAAGACCGCATGCAAAATGTTTCATTTATAAGCTATTTAGAAAAAAAGTAGTTGTGTCTCTGTGGAATAGCTATAGCTTTTTTGAATAAATGATTCTCTTATTTCTTGGTCAAGGGAAATTTATTTCAATGGATGGAAAGTTTAGCATATATATTCTTTCATTTATGCAGGGAGAAAATTACCGTTTTTTGGACCTCGTTGATCTGGATAACCAATAACCGTATTCGAAATCAATATGAAAGCTGTGTAATGTTGAAAACGGACGAAAAAATGTTCTAATACGGGCTCGTTCGCGGCCATTGAAACAGTTCGATTAGTGCTTAATTGATTTTTTAATTAAAATACCGATGTATTGTCAAAATAAGTGTAATTCGATCAATTTAAAGTCTAGTGATAAATAATGTAATTTAACAATGCTATAATGTAGGAAATATTTGAGCTCATAAAAAATAACACTTAGTGTTGACGTTTATCTTGTTTTCGTCATTGGTTTACATTGTTCAAAGTATTAATATCCTTGTAAGTAGGTATAAAAAAGCATCAAGATTCTATTCCTATCGCCTCTACCCCCTACGACTCCCCGCCCCTGCAGATAAAGCTTGAAAGTTCACCCGCCGAGTGCGAATTTCTTGCCCCTCGTTCTACGAGTTGTGTGTGCGCTCAGCCAAGTCGACGCATGCGCAGTGACCCCACGTGTTCATAAACAAAGTTTTGATGGAGAGAGAGGGGAACCAGTGTTAGGAAGTTGTGGTTTGTAACGCTTGGAAAACATTCTAACATTTTCTTAACTCGGGTAGTTTTGCTACAGCATTCAAAGCTTGTTAACAATATTGACAATATGGGGACTGAAACTAACAAAGAAGATCGTAACACTCCTGAATATCTAGCACAGTTACTAAAAGATAAAAAACAAATTCAAGCTCTGCCAAATGTATTCATTCACACGGAGAAAATTTTAGATGAAGGTAAGTTTTTCGAACTTCAACAAAAGCTTACTGGAAGTGTTAACACGTCTGTTTACAGAAGGATTCTTGGATAAATTATTCCACAATACATCTGAATTAACTATATCAAATCAAATTTGATTTTGTGAAAGTTTTAAGGTAAAAATGTGAGGTGACCGAGCGCTCCCACTAACGGAACGGGCCGCGCTCCTCTGCTTTGGAGTCAGCAGGTAAACCCGGAAAAAGTTATACGAACTTTAAAGAAAAGATTAATTTATTGCTTTGTAAACTAAACAGTTTAATGATAGCTTCTTTGATTTAATATCACACTTTATGTGTGCAGATTGGTACAAAGAGCTTCTTTAGTTTTCGCATTCCTTCGCAGTCGTTTTAACACCTAGGCAGCCATTTTGGAACAGTTGCACCCCTCAGACGATTTTAGACGAGACCTTTGCCGAGGGCGCTACATCGAGCTCCTTCGCCTAGGTGTGTAAAGCTTTAACCGTGCTGTGATCACCCATGCAGAAAACTTTGCTAAAATGCGCTTTGTTGGTGTGTTGGTATTTGCTAATTACTAAGCAACTACATAACACTAACTAAAGGCCGATTTTTTCTTCTTTTGGCTTAGTTTTCAACAATTATCTATCATTAGGCCTATATTGTATTCAACTATGATTGAACTTGAACTAATTGTTGTCACATTTGAATTGTTTATTTAACAACAGTCCTTGTAATTGTAATCATTATTGGCATCATAATCATTATCAATGTACCTAAGAATGATGGTAAACAGAATTGTGTTACACATTTTTTATAAAAGAAAATCTATATGTATTTGAAATGATTAATGTTAGATCTTGACTGAGTCAAATCGGGTGAGAGTAGAACTAATATGATTTCTAGTAAAATAATTAGAAAAGCTATTGTTTTGATTAAAAAACTAGATATTTATCGTCAGTAAAAATTAAAAATAAACTATTTGGTTTAAGGTTAATTTCCTCTGGTAGTTTTCTGTAGGAATGCAGATATTAAGAAATAAGAGAATGAACATATCTTTATTGGCCCAGGTTTTAAAAGTTCTGAAACCTAAAGGACTATATTGATACTTATCAATGCTACTGTGAATTTTAAATGACATAATAAAACAGATGATTTTTTAAATTTCTTCTATCATCTATTTCGTTTTAATTAAATTTTGTCCCTATAAATAAGGTATCTAATTGCTTCATGATATTCATTTAATGAAATATTGAAATATCATAAATTGAGTGGAACTTTCCCACTTTTTACAGAAATACCCGTGAAGCAAGAGAAAAAAAAATCAAAGTTTAAAAAGATAAAGACATTCTCCTCACTGTCCATTATCTCTGTTATCTTAGCTGCGAGTTACAAAGGTGTCTAGATAAAGCACTGAGGATTACTACAGTGTCAACATAAGATAGTGTCTGTTTAAGAGCTGATAACATCCTGTCAAGAATAATGGACAGTAGATCTTCCAGTGTCAGGCTTTTAAAAAATTAACAGTCTGGAGATTTCCTAGGTTAAGGGCCTTTTAAAAAAGCTTATTTATGTGTCATATCTTAAGCAGATAAAGAGCTTGATAAAAATGTTAAAAATAACAGTTGGATTTGTTCGTTTAAATGAAACATGATTATATTACATTTCCTTTAATTAAACAGGATGAAACTTTAGTCTTTACAATTATTTTCAAACACGATAGTATTTACGTTGATGGCTGCCTAGGACAATTATTGTGAAGCATTTAGATTTTATTGCTCACTTAAATTATGATCATAAATAAACTTGGGATAAGTATTAGGCAATATGTTTATAGCCGAAGCAAATACGATTTTACATATTTTTTTTGTATTTACAAAGCTCTTTGAGAGAGAAAAAGATATTTAAGACTCTGATCGTATGGAACAATAGGTTTTCTGCATTTTATACAGTGTTTTGAGCCTCCAGAAGTGTTTGTTTCTAAAAAGCTAAAAAATTCAAAATCTATTAATAGGGGGGAGTGGGTTCTCCTGATTTGCATAAGTTAGCGTGGTTATTTTTTCCTTGGGTAATGACCAATGTTTAATTATCAGTTCTGTTAATTGCATGCACATCTAATCACTTGAACGTGTGTATTAATATTGAATGATAATCACAGGCGAATAATCAACCTTACTTTTGGATTAATATGGTTGTATCAAGTTTGAAGTTTTGCAGAGCTGGTACAGCTAGCTAAATGAAACACATACTCTTGTATTGTTCTGTCTTTCCACTCGCTATGTTTGATTTGTGTCTGTTGTAATCAATGGAAGATAAATACCCTCTTTTTAAAACTAAAAAAAACTTAAGGGAATATGTCAATAAATATCTCATTACTAAACCAAATAATATATCTTCCGCTCTAAAAAGTTTGGTTGTCATGTTTTATCAAAGGATTCTTTCAAAATACCTGCATGTGAATGAAGCTAATCAGAGGATTTATTCAAAGTGCTTGATATTTTGATCACTCACATGCTTGTGGTATCCAGAATTAAGAACTCAAAAGGGACATTTTTGGGGTTCTTCTTGTAAATGATTTAATGCCTGTTACTTTAGATTCAATTCTCCCTTAATTAGAAGTCTTAAATTAGAAAGCCAAGTAGGGTTCTTTATTTCTGCTTCAACATTAAAAAGAGTCTGATCTGCTGGTTTTTCATTAAGGTAGTTCTATCTACAATACATAATATTTTATATTTATTATGTACTCTGTTCACATATGACACTCCCCATTACAAGGTTCTGTATGTCAAATTTTGCCTTTTTTAAATATTTGAGATAATTTTTCAATTCATGTCAATCTTTATTATCCATGTTAAATTATCAAGCAAAAAATAAATTTTGATAAGACACAATAAGCAATTATCTCAAAACTTAAGTGTGACACATGGAACGTTGACTGGAGAAGGTGTCTTGTATGAAGACATACATAATGACATTTATGCTACCTTTTTACATATTACCCGATTTGTTGTGATTAATGCAAACTTCTTTCTTATTGTGGGCATTGATGTATTACTATTATCTTTAAAAAACTAACTTGCTCTGAGACCCTCTTTGCTTTCTTATGTCCACTGATTACGATGTACACAACTAGGGACATAGCAGTTTGTCTAATATCATAACTGTTAACATTTGATTAATTCTAAACCTGTTTTGTAATTAACACTCAACTACAGTCTTGCCTTTTATCTAAATTAATAAATGTATAAATAACATAATTGGGGGGATTAGCTGAGAACAAAACTCTCTACATCTCAACAGACTTCAGTTTAATCATTTGGATTAGCAGTTGAAACGTTTCTGCAATGAACTTCAGATTATTCAAGAGGACAAATCGTTCTATGGCAACAATGAAGGTAAAATGATAATGTGCCCATTTCAACTTTTAACATTCTCATGTATGATATTTCTATTTTACATATTGCTCTGTTTTGTCATTTAAAATGTTAAAAAATTTCATTGATCTTGAATTTACTTTGTCATTATTTTCATTCCGTTGTGATCCAAGCATTGTGAATGGTTCTGCCACTGTGGTTTGTACATAAACATTTAAAAAATGTAATGTAGATATTTATTGTAAGACTGGTATCTGAGTATCAGTTTGCCATGACAGCTTTGAATGTACTAGAAGTGTAACGCCTAACGTACTTGCTGTGTCACAGAGCAGAAAAAACTCACTCTGTTAAAGTGAGTGTCAAAATTTAAAATTTGATGGACATGGACCAGACGTGAGCAATTTCAAATCAATATGTGAACTAAGGATGAATTCATAAGTTGGCACATAAATCAATGAGTAGACAAAGTACATGGTGCTCTTAGTGCACTGATGATAATTTGTGGGCAAGGGACTGACGGACATACACAAAGAATTACAAGTTGTCGGATCCTTTGGTATTTGGATATATATTCTTTTTTAAAACTATCATATTCCATTTCGATTTTTACTTTTAGTATTGTGTTAAGGAATTGTATCTGTTTTGTTCAATATTAGCACAATTTGATTATAATTTATACGTTTGCTGTATTTGAGGACACGTTACTTTTGTAATTTGTTCTTCAATACGATATTTCTGAGAAAAATGTGTGTTTGGTGCAGTGTTTTATATCTTTCTCAGCGTTTTATGTAAACTGGCACGTGTTATCTGTCGTTGGCAAGGGAACGTCACTCTTAATCGTAAAAAATACCTCAGGGTAAGAAAAAAGGCAATAACGATGGGATTAGCCGTTAAATGTAATGGTTGGCCAAGTGAACAGCACTATCTTGTTTGATTTAACCCTCTCTAGGGTTTGTGAAGATAAATACGGTGGGTGGCCCAGTATCTTTAATTCGCCAAAGTAAGCGCGTTTATTCACTGTAATATTATTATCACATTACACTTCATCCCTGTCAATCCACATACCATTAAGTAGAAACTCATGTTTTATTGGAATGTTGACCGCTTATACGAACATGGCGTTGATGTACTCGTATGGTGAAAACGGTTGCAAAGAATATCATGCACTTTCTTAAACAATCACGTCAGAATGTCAACAAACATTTTTCTGTGAGTGACGGGCGACGCATCGTCACAGCTGTCGCATTTACTTGGGTGGCAAAGACAAGCAAGCTGACACCTAAAAAATCGCTGGCTATTAACATTAAACAGGTTTAAATTGTCTCGGATTAAGCAATTTTTTAATAATCTGATCTCCTTTCACTTTTTTCTTTTTAAACCCAACACGATATTCCCTGAAACAAACCAAAATATATGATAGCGACTTTCTCATTATGCTTCTAAATTAACAGTATGGTATTGTGAAGTGATCGAAAAAGCGTAATAATGGCCAAAGATAACTGTTCTAGATTTCATATTAAGAGCCATGAAAATTTAATATTGGTTCAATTGAGATGTCAGCAATTTAACCTTGAAAAGTAAGTGTCTTTAATATAGCATATTGAAATGAAATATAGTTGTAGCAGGTGAGTAGCCAGGGGTATGGGAGAATGTCCCCATACCCCCATTTGATGCTCTAAATTTGCACCATTTTAACTCAAATTTCAAGTTAACCGCTTCTAGGCAATTTATATGACGCAATCAAACTTTACCCCCCCACCCTCTTTAAAATTACTGACTACGCGCATGTTATGAAAGACGATCCCGTAAATTTCTAAGTTCAAAAGATCTCATCTATTCGCAACAACCATTGTAATTCTGTACGTGTATATTTTGTTCCCGTGAGCACGACATGAGAAGATTTGGTTTCATCTCAAAGCAACAGCATCAAACATCGTATCGCTCACTCACAAAAGTACTTCCGCTTCTCGCTGGGCAATAAAGGGCCCTTAACATCCGCAACATTGTCAATCCTCGCCATACCCTCGAGAATCTCTTCAATTCCGCTGAAATCCAAACAAAAATCCCCAAAATCTAATAACTTTCATTTATCGGCGTCGGGACTCACTGCCAGACATTTGCTGTAAAAGTTGGGATTTGCAGTAACAACCCCTCATCTCCACCCCCGCACCGCCTTTCCCTATCCCTGGAGTCGTGCTTCCCCAAAGAAAAACAGTCTTAGAAAAATAAACACTGGGAATGGGAATGTTTTCCTCGTTTTCTGTTCTGGACCCCGAGAGAATAGCTCACTGTTCTCGTGTCTCAAAACGTTAGTTTTCACACCAAATGCGATCACTTCTAACACCACTGACAGACTTAAATTGCCATTTTTTGGTAGAACTAGTCTGATTCCCGATTTCTCTCGCAATATCGATTTATACTTTTTACCCACCGCTTGTCCAGTCTTAAGTGGGCTGACTGGTGTCAAATAAAAGCGATTTGCACTTTTACTTACTTCACTTGTTTCCTTTGTATCTTATTAACACGACAGACACAATTTATTCAACCTTTCTTTTTTCTATCTCTTTCCATTACTAGATGGACAGTTTTGAGTTTTTCACGTAAAAATTATATGGCGAATGCGTCGTTGTGTTATACAAATATAATTTATTATTTATTTGTTAAAATTGATCCCTTTTCTTTTTTCAACGTATCAACGTTTATTTTAATTGTACCTGTTGGACGGTTTTCTTTCTATTTAAGTACAGTACATCCATCCTTGTGTTTTTTAATGGTCTTAGTTATTTAAAAAAAAAATTGCTCTTCTAAAACAATATATATCACATAGCCCTCAACACCGCCATACTGATCTAAACAAAAACGAGATATGTCTTGCCGTGTGTTCGGCCTTTCCCCTTCATTTATTTATCTTCAGGATCTATCAAACGCCCGAAATTCTTTTAACCATCAAGATAACATGTCCGAATAATGTGTGCGTAAGAGCAAACCCGTAGTTATTTCCATTCCACCCCCTCATATTAGAGCTGTACAAAAGAGGGGCAATGTGTATCAATGCAGTATGCCCCCCGCCTGACACATTTACTGCCCCCAGTTGTGCCTAGATGCCGACAACCCAACAATCAAAGCAATCTTCACATTGCTAAAGCATGTCTCAGGCCTCTGTCTTTCAACCGCTCACATCTATCTATGTTTTAATCTCCATTGCGCCTGTTGTATATCCGCACCGGTCTTTATATTTACTCCGTATAAATATTATAGCTAGTGTGTATGATATATGCACCGACTTGGAAGGTGTCTCCTTTTTCGGTTTTTATTTGGCATCCTTTTTCGATTACTTTGAATATCTTATTGAAGCTGTATAATCGCTAATATGTTTAAGTAATCTAGTCAATGATTGCAGACAGTTGGTTGATGCATATCAAGCTGGTGATAATGCGGCGATCCATGATGTCTGAGCGTGGCTGACTTTCGTAATCTGTATATCTGTTCTTGTCTTCAAGTCCCCCTTTGAAAAGAGGAAGGTTTAAATATGGAATTATCAGTCTTGAGAGCGGGAGGCCGTGTGTTAGCTCCCACGTCGTTTTGATGCGTCTGCCGGATTCTTTATAAAAGTACTTACTTAATAACGTGCTACAGCTTTCATCATTGTTCAATTTATCAGCGCAAATATAGTCTCAAATATTTTTTAATAGAATAACATTTATATAACTAAAAAAAATGCGCTCGTTTCCATGTGGTAACCATATTCTGTAACCGATTGCATCTTACTAAATACTCCCTGTGACCCCATCGAACACCCCAGTCATGAGTGCAGTATCCTTACTTGAAATTGACCCCACTGAGAATTTGGCACGTTTTGTGCCCTAACGAATGTTGCATATATTTGCAGTTGTCAGTTCTCTCGCGGAATGCATCGACGTTTTAGGCTCTGCATTTGACAGATGGGGCTGAGTCGAGATGTTATCTAAAACCTGATTCTGACATCTCCGAACTTTCCTCACCCTAACTCATTTACGTTTTTGAGTTTAAGATGAGTAGTGTTGATGTCGATTTAGTATGTTTTAGTCATTAGTTGAGTGCAAAGTCCATGGCGTCATCAGTTTTGTTTTCTTCAACGGGTGTTTGATTGAACAGAAACAGAAGGTGTGTATTACCGACAGACAGTACGATCTGTTAGTCAGATATAAAACATCTTCAGTTTACTCTTCTTTTACAGAAGTTTTTTTCTTTGTCTCAGGCTGTTTGCTAACCCCAGGTTGATTTTATCGGCGCTTGCGTTCCTCTCTATTTTCATAGTTCTTAATTATCTTAAGACTTAAGTCATGGCGCTGGTTTCTTTTCATGTCATTTGCTAATTGTAAAGCAAGTTAAACAATTAACTCGAAATATTTAAAGCCATTGTGTTAAAGGTACATATTCAAATTGTATTTTTTTTTAAACTGAGTGTTTTTTTCTCTTTCCACGATCTCGAGATATGAACGGGCGTTTTATCATTTAGAAGAGATAGCGCAAGTCTCACTCTTCACTTAGGAGTACATGGATTCGAGTGTTGTTGTACCTAACTAATACCACCCACATGCTTCGCAATTATCATCAAGGCGTGTGCTTCTAAGATCTCAAAACTTGGGAAATGGCCGTTAATTCCAAAGGCAAATCTTGTTATAAGTTACATTTTGTAGTTACTCTGCTCCTGGGCGGGTTGAGCTGATGTTATTTCTTTGTTCTCGTTTGTGTAGCTCTCACAAGTCATGGAAGGGGATTGGTACTGTCAGACTGTGCACATTGATTAGTTAAGTATGGCTTCTGCGTGCTACCTGTGGTCAGCTGTGGCTGATGACGATGAAAGACAGGTGGACAAGGGGTTCTTTAGAGGTGCAGTTTGACAGATATCGTTGTTAAGTTAGTTAGTCAAGAAGCCATTGACTGATTATTGTCCCGTGTCCTGTTTCTAATTTGCTTAGTTAAAGAGCGTACGTAGCAGATAGGATATCTCTGGCCTAGTTCCTTTAACTCGAGGTTACAGTCTCGGGTTACATGCCAGTGTACAAGACATCAGGCACTTCCCTGATTTCAGGATTCATTGCAACTGCAAAAAGTAAACTTCAGGCTTTATTTTCAACTTCTGACCATGGGGTTTGGAGATTTCTGGTTCCGTAAATATCAGATAGACTTGTGATTGCTTGCACCCATGGTTACAGGTTGCTTACAGGGCTACTATTGTGTTCTTGTATACACGATTCTTCGATTTCTTGTTTCGTTTGAACTTTTTTAAGAGGCTGTTAGTTTTATTTTCAAAGATATATTTCTTTTCTCTCCATTAGTCTCGTCTTTTATTTTAAATACCCTTTAATTTAGTGGTGACCACTCTTTATCTTAAAGTGTTTTTGTGAATACACGACTTTGCATGTTGAAAACATGTTAATATAACAATAAATATAGAAAACAACGCGGCCGATTACACTAAAGCCCATCTGATGACTTCGTATAGTATAGCGAGTAAATGTAATCATCTCAGAGCTCATTTTATTTTAAACCTATTAAATGGTGTTGCCAGAAGCTATGATTATAAAGAACTGGCCCTCAAAACGTCTCATTAAATACAGATATTGTTTGAATACTTGGGCTGTGAAATTCAATGGTGCATAATGATGCATGTAGAAGAATCGATCTTTCCTGTCTCCGTATTTATTTGGTCAACATTTCAACCCAACCAGAAAGACAATAGATTTCTAGCTTTAATGCCTGTCTGTATTGTTGTTTTAAGCAGATATGATTAGGATGATGACGATGGGAAAATACAAGTTCACCTGAGCTTGTTAATTCTACAAATATCCCATTTTAATATAGTATTTAAGTCGCAATTTTCATTGGCAGCTTCGAATTTGAGAACAAAGTCAAACAACTGTAATTAGACCTGAAGAAAGCTGCAATTTTAAACAATCTACGGACTTATTGAACTCTTGTGTATTATATGTCAACACAAATGGTACAATTTCTGTATTTTTTTTTATCACGAACGTTAATGAGAAACAATGCACGCAATGCTTTCAGTTTGCAGTATTTTTCATATGATGTCATTGTTTTAATGAACTTGGTTGTTATTTTATCCAAATCAAATCATTAGGAGTCGTGATCCTTCACAGTCGATAAATTAATTACGATTAAGACTGTACAGAGTTGTCTCAATTTGTGTTAAAGTAACATTTTTCTTTTAACCAAATAACTTAACGTTGTAACAAATAATTGAGTGACCGGTTCACACGAGATGGTAAATTGGCCAAAAAGGCAATTTGTCAACTGTTGTTACAAATGGAATAACTTCTTGCGACAAGATTAAAATGAGAATGTCTTGAAGGAGAAATTGAGCTTGAAATCCAAGGAACGAGTGAGCGACTGGATTTTGTGTCTGTTGCGCAGGCGTCAACATTAACTAAGTTAATCCGGCTAAAACAGAATCGTCTGTTTTCTTAACTTGATTGGCTAGGAATGCAGTCTGGTTTCGGGTTTCTTTATTTCGGGGATTTGATGAAAATGGAAATTTGCGTGCTGTATGGCACAATGTTGTTCTGACGGCGTGTTCATTAAAATATTTTCCCTCAACAACCCAATTTTCTTGTTTCGTTTCTGTCATCGGTGCTCATTTTGTCCAATTTACGTCTGCTCTCAACAAATCATTAGTCGTCGTTCTCGTGATTCACATACTTTGTTTCTTTTGTAAATAAAAAGCGATGATCTTATGCGGACGTGTGCTTGTTATTTTATCTTGTTGGTTAATAATTAAAACGCGAATGATGATGTGTTAAATCACTACTTACGCGAGAGATGATAGGGGCGATGCATTCCGATGGTCACAATTAAACATTTGATAATGTCACGAACAGCTGATTAATCAAATTACGGGTTAGTTAGTTAGACTCGTTTGAGATCATCTTGTACTCTTTCGAAATTGGATTCTCCGAATAAGCGACCAACCAATTAAGAGTCTGTTTTGCAAGCGTGCCTGGCGCTAAGATAAAGATTTACCACTCTCTTGTTCGTTTACCCAGGATACGTAGCCTTAAATAGATCTGACAGTGGTATTTGTCTTCTTTTCTGTCAATTTATTTCCCTTTTTGTCATATTACTAAATCTATGTATGTGCATATGCGTATCAATATCATAACAAACTAAATATTTCTTTTTTCGATAAGATTTCCCTTTTGTCTACTCCTTTATTCATTTCCCTCTTATATCTTTTTCTCTTTGGTGTTTCTACCTTATGTCTGCCGTGGATTTTTTAAACCATGATTAAAAGGTGTATACTTTCTATACTAAACACACTTTTAGGTTTGTTTCTGGTGATATTTTAGGTATTTGTAAAAATGACATATCAGAATACGTTTATTTGTTTTGTTTAACCAAGATAAAGTGTGGTTTTAAGCTATGAGAACTAACCCACGAGATACCCTATTATTTTCTTGACGGATTTGTATAACGGGACTTACCCTCTTAAATGGGCGCCTACATCGCTTCAAGATGTACTAAGTTGACCTTTAGTAACATTTTCTCTCCCAGGCCTAGAGATAAGTAATCTCAATATACAGGAAATGTTTTTTTTTACCACTTTGTGTTGAGATAAATTGGTTCATGTGTATATCATTTATATAAGAGCGAGGTGCTGTTTGAGGTTAAGAATAAGATGTATGGTTTTTACTATTATTGATACTACATACATAAGGGCAGTGATTATTCTTGCGATTTACACAATCTATGTAACATGCTTGTGGCTCACCTCATCAGCATGTGTTTATATCCGTTGTTTATTTTTTTCTGACGACTTTCCTCATATTTTTATGATGTTTGCTTTTTGTCTATAGAGTGCCATCTTAAAGTATTAAGAGTAGAGGATGTCTTTGAAGTATAGTGGAAGATAGTTTGTAAATTGTTACAGCATTGTATTTGATAAAAAATGCAATGGCAAATACTTTCGGTTATTTTTCCTGGGAACGAAGATTAAGATAAACCGTTCATCTTAAGCACAAAACGAATGCATCAAAAGTATAAAAAAAAGTATCTCCACTTAAGCTCTGCTTCGTAAATCACTGTTATATATAATGAAAGTTTTCTTTATGACTTGAAAGTCTTACAGGGCACAAAGTTCACTTTGTTAATGGTTGAGTTACTAAAATAAGATTGAGGCGACAATGTTTTTGTGAACGCACAAATAATCATACTGTTGCGCTTTCAAATGTACTCATTTTGAGGGTGAAACGTGATCAAAACCTAGTTGAAAATAGCCCCGTTTAACTTAACAGAACACTATAGATTTTTCCTGTTCGCTCACCCAACAATAGGCTTATTTACTCTTTTTACGTCACATTGGACTAACCGCTCCGACTCACTCGTGTTTCCATTTTAGTTCATACAATATTCAACCATAAGAGACGCTCAATGACTTAATGCATCGATTTGCGCGAGTATTTTCAGCTCTTATTTAACGTGTTCATCCAACCAAAAGCACTTTAACGACCAGTACTAACTATTCAGGTGGATTGCATAACTTACTTGAAAAGCCTGAAGCTTGTCACTCCATCGGTCACTACTGATGATTGGCACTCTATCGGTCACTACTGATGATATTGATCTTTGATTGATTATACTCATAGAGTTATGCCCCTCCATACAATACAGAGTTATCCCGCCCATAGACATCAGAACTAGAGACTCTCAATCCAGGACAGAGCTTTGTACAATATTGGTAGGATTCAAGAGTAAATGATGTAAACGTTTTGGGGGTTAAAGAGCTCTCGAGGTCTGAGTTACCATCGAGGCTTGATTATTCCTCTTTCTCATTGCCTTTCATGTTGATGTTGTACAACTTGTATTTTTTTGTAGCTAACCCTTATTTTCGATCGTAATGAAATGGGGGCATACTTGACATTACGATGACTTGTTTACGATGATGAAATGGGAATAAAGTGGCAATGTTAACTTTAATTACCACTAGTGGCACTAGTAGGGTTAATATTCATATCATTACAAGTAATTGTAAAACATTTTAGTTAAATTTTCAGAGTTAAAAGTTGAACTACCGTGTTGTGCTCGAGAGCGATTAATTATCCAGTCTATCCAATTGACATTAAAAGTTACTTTTTCAGGATCGTAAGTGATAGAACAGTAAATTGTGAGTGTAATGTAATTGAATTACAAGATGGTATCAATCGCCCATTATTATTAGGAGCAATCCAACTATGTACATATACTACGCATGTCTGAAGGAATGATTCCCCATATGCTTAGACTTGTATTTGTTCAGTATTTTTCAGAAATCAATAGACCCTCTCAAATGATGTGTCATTTTATTTCTATGCCCGCTTGTTTGATATTGAAAAGTGTTCACCATAGAAATACGTTGTGCGTTGAATTATTTATTGATTCAGTCAATTGAGTTCAAATCACCAATAAAATACTTAGCGACAGACTCTCACCCATAGATTTAGGCGTATGGTGTCTCCGGGCTACATCAGCTAGACATCCAATTGATATCATATTATGTGCACATTACAAACAAGCATAATTTCCGCCTTTTTTCAAAAGCTTAATTTCTGAAATGCTTACTTTCACTCTATGTATTTACAATATTATGAGATTTCGAAACAGAAATTCTTAATTCGTTAGAGGGTGTCCAAGAACGAAGAAAGAGCAGAACATGAGTAATTATCTGACTAGACAGTGTATCGATAGACAATTTTCTGTTGTTTGGTCTTGCTGTTTAGCCCACGTAATTCCGAGTTGGTATCTCAATTTTTATCCTTTCTATAGCGATGGAGTAGTCAATATTTGGGTTCATTTATCCATCCAATTTGGACAAAGTTGATTGTGTTTACTCCTCGTCTGGCAGATCAAATAGAAACGTCCTTATATCTCACTAGGATTGGATTTTTCTGTGGTAAATATGGTCACCTTTTGTGATACATTTTTTTGGTAGTATCAGCAAATTATTTTTGGGTTACATAAAGTAATAAAAATAAATGTTGGTTTCGTAAAAAGTTGTAAAGATATACCAGATATGTTCTGAATTATTATTTCTTTTTTATTCAATGTTCCGTTGTGTATAGAGTAATTGAAAAGACTTACAGTGTATTCAGAGTTCTATTCAGAAGCTGCCATGTGTCATTGAACCCAATTCGAGATAGGAATTGATTTAAATGCAAACGTATATAAGTAAGATTGAGAATAAACGTGCTTAAACATTTCTAAATATTTGTTACGTGCCAAGTCTTAAAACATGTGTCGAGACGATGTCTTGTCTCGAGAGCAGTTTATTTGCGTAGTTAAAGCTATTATTTGCTCAGCTTTGATAGTTATTCCTTGTTATTGTTAAATCGTATGACTGTTAAATCCAGTGAGATCAGATGTCTCGGGTTTGATTTAAGTAAGTTTTTACGTGAACTGGTTAAAAAAGGAAACGTGGCCATCGTCGTCTCTGCTTATCGCACATGCGATTGTAATATGTGCGCACCACACGATTTTAATATGTGCGTACCACACGATTTGAATATGTGTGCACATGATTCCCTGGAATTACGGTTCTTCTTAAAAGCCATCTCTTTCAGTCGTTTGTCAGACATTTCACTCACAGATCCATGATCATTCTTCTTGTTGATGCTCGCGATCACATATTATTGGATATGTTTATTTAGGACATGTCGACATAGATTTGTTTATTTATACTCCAGTATTCAGAGATGTTTCGTTAGAATGGCTGGATGTTAGTGAGGAGACTCCTAGGCGTTTAGGTATACGTGATATTTAGTTGCTAGTTTATTGTTTCTACCATTCATATTTTTAGTTTTTCAGGCAAAGTAAAGGTGTATCAGGTCAATTATATCCCGGGAATATTGTCTTTATGATTATTATTGTTATATAATTAGATGCATATTATGATTATTCAAATTTATTTCCCAATGGAATATTTTTTCTCGCTTTTAATCGGAAGTTTTAACAGATAATCTTCTGAGTACAATTCCATTCCCCTCTCACATACACGATCAAAATACTACTATTGAGTGTGTTCCATTTTGTGCTGAATTAGCGTCCATAGTTCCTCGTGTTTACATATGAAAACAAAGAGGGGGTGGGCTAAGCCCTGTCGAAAACAGAAGCCAGCTTGGCTATTTTTGTGTTTCTGTACTAGTTGCTTATAGAAGTCATTAATGAGTTAATTGAAGAGTGTAAACAAAGCGGCTTTTCATAGACAGCCGTACTTTGTTGATTGTGAAGATCTTGTTCGACTAAGTCACGGTTGACTTGACCAGTTGAACCATGGAGGTCTTGACCTAGGGCCTACTACGACATTCTTTGTCCACCCGTCCAATTGTTCATGTCGTATTTTTGTAAGGACTAATCTCCTCCCTGTGCTAAATGGGTACGCACCACAGCTCACAGTGTGTCCCTAGGCTCGTCATGACTTGTTTTGTTGCAACACGTGGTCGGAAAAATACAGAGGTGGACGGGTTGACATTCTTTAGGGTGTTGATCAGAAAAAATAATGGAAAATTGAATGAGCACGCACATGTCATTCGTCATTGAATGAACATTTGAGTATAACCCTTATTCAACTTTGTATTGTGACAGGCTCATCCCATGACCCAGGTTCACATACCATGTGACGACCATAGTGTAAAGGGCGTAGGTAATACTGAATAACCACTCATATTGGCTGTTGAAGTTATGTAAATAATAAACAACTGATTTATAACCAGTCAACATTCTTTCACCCAGTAATTCAGTAGTCAGAAGGGAGTCACATGGTTATCGTGGTTCGGGTCCATTGCTTGCCACATGTACAATAAAGATTTTAAACACGCCTTTTTGTGAACTACATTTGCTTCGGGGCCATTACTTGCCACATACTCTCTAAAAATGTAAAACACGCCTTTTTGCGAAATACATTTATTGACGACGAGTATCAGACTCGGCTCTAAAATGATATCATTGATCCGGGGAACATACCCTTACTTTAAACTTAAACTTTCTCAGATTTCTGCCTAATTTTGGGACTGGATATTCGCATGGAAAGTAATTTTTGCCTAGATTTGATCCAGGACATTGACATAAGAAATTAAATCATCCAAAATCAACCTCACGGACAATGAATTGACTTCTTTCCTTTTATTGAGTAAAAACGGCAGGGCTTTGATAAATTAAGTATAACCTGTCACTTCTATCTTTTTTTATTATTAAGTTTCTTACTTATTGTTCCGTGTGTTGTGTAGTCTGTAGTTCCCTCACCTTAACAGCTGACATGTCACGGCATGTCACATACATATCACGGAATGTCATATACATATCAACACATGATAGGGCCTTACGTCACATAAACATATATAAGAAGGTGTTAATGTTAATGCCTTGACATTCCTTTTCTTTGTCTTGCCTGAAATTTTGTCTTCTGCGAATTGAGTCGCATTATTATTTCAGCTTTGAAAACAATACTTCACTAATTTTAGATGTGCACCAATCTACACCATTGCATTGTGCCAAATTTGAGAACAATACACTAAGCGACCGTTAAAGAAGACGACATAAAACACGATTTCAATCATACCCGTTGCAAAATCTCAACAGTAAAAAAAACATTCTGGTCATATCAGCGTCACTCTTAATTAAATTTCGTTCACACGATTCTGCGTTGAGCCGTTATTCTTAACCCATTGCAATGATTTCGGATACATGCCAACAACTATTTATTATGAGTATATTTATAACCATAGACACATACTAAGATGCGAACCTAGGCCAAACTCTTGACATTTATGTTTAGTTCATGTGGAGATGACCTAATCATAGTAATTCAAATGGCATTCCAAACCTGAACGTTTGTTAATAATGGCGTTCTTATATGTTAATTTTGTTTTTCCTCACCTTAATATGCTCCTTGATTGCGTACCTCTTCCTTTTCCTTGTATCTTCAAGAGGAATAGCGTTTTTTAATGATAGAAAAAAAAGACGAATTATGAAGTATTGGAGTTCGGTATATATAGTACAAAGTGTCTTTGAGAAAAAGAGACAGAAATATTTGCTTCATAGCAGGGCCCCACACAGGGCCTCTCAAATGTACCCTTTCTATTGTACATGGTTCCCAGCGGTCCTTAAAAGTCCTTTAAAGTCCTTATCACCTCAATTTCATTTTAAGGGCCCTTAAAAGTC
>JAUUEB010518015.1:0-17635 GCA_032362205.1 Clione limacina | reverse complement strand
AGTTAAAGCTAAGTGATGATTAATGGGACATTTTCCATTTTTTGATATCTTGATGTGTAATCACTTTCAAGTTTCTCCATTCCACAGGCTGTGCAGTTCTTGACATTCACATGGACAATTGGAGCTGAGATGTGTTATTGTTTACATTACTTTCAGAACTTGAGTATGATTTGCTCAATACTCACTTTGACCTGTATCTCTCTAGAAAGGTGAGTTATCAACTTCGTTCATCATTATTATTGACTAGCTGTTTAACAAGACTTTGCCAGGAGAACAGCTTAACATACTTTGATATCTTCATCACACTTTATAATGATCATTTTTAACTCAGCAAAGAATAAGTTAGGTAACGCTTTTTATTTAATGTGTCGATAGTTTACAAGAAATTTACAAATTAAAGCTTAACACTTTGAATCACTTTGTTATGTCTACAAGCAATATGTAAGAGTTGTATATTTATAAAAATGCAGTACAATAGACGTCTTGTCTTATTATGTTTTGGTGAGCATATGTCTGTCTGTCTGTCTGTCTGTGTGCTTGCCTGCCTGCCAGCCTGCCCGCATGTCCCCCTTACTGCCTGACTGCATGTCTGCCTGCCTGCCAGCCTGCCTTGCTGTATGTCTGTCTGTCGTAATGTTTTGTATGTCTGTCTACATGTCCGCCTGCCTGCCTGCCTGCCTGCCAACCTGCCAACCTGCCTGCCTGCCTGCCAACCTGCCTGCCTGCCTGACACTACTGTCGCTTACTACTATAATTTCATTGTGATTTTTTGTTTAAAAGGAGGTGACTAGTCTGACATGTGGTCAAACTTAACAAAGGATAACAAGGGAAAAACGAAATACATTCATGAAATCCAAATTAGTTGTATTTTCATGAATTTTTTTAGCCCAAGTACACCTTTAGTAAGTTTGTTATCCTATGTTTAAATTGCAGCGACATCCAACCAGATTATTTGGAGCTAATCGCCACGCAAGCATTTGCATAAGTGTATATAACATTATCAATGGTGCGCAACTCTTAGTGTTGTTTGGCATATTCACTTTTACAGTTTAAAATCATAATTAAATGTCAATCATAATTTTGTATACGGATAATAACGGACACTTAATTGTAGTTTGAAATATAGTTAGTAAACATTATTTTATTGAAAAGAAAACTGTTTTTGTATTTTTTTAAGTTTTCATTATAAAGAGTCCGACTACAGAATATGTAACAATTATATTGTATAGACCCAAACCTATACTTTTGGTGTATATTGATATAAATGAATCAGAATATTTCATTTCATTGATTGTTAGAACTTAATTGCCATACGAGTTGTTCAGTAACAGGTTAAAACAATAAGTCTTGACATACCGACATAGGGGTCGAAAAAATAAAAGGGAAACGGAAGAAATATGAATCAGAACAGGGAGACAGAAATAAATAATATATGGAATGATAAAATTACATACAAAAGAAACGGGCGGACAGATAAAAGAAAGACAGATATAATCAAAAAGTATAATACAAAGTATACGCACATATACGCAATGTATATATAATTATGAGCGAGATAACGAATGACAACATCGGATTGAATGGGTATCAACAAAGCAAGGAAGAACATGAATGCAGGAAAAAATGAACGAAGAGAGTTCATGAATAAAATATTAAATCACGAAAGATGCACGAAAGTATTAATAGTATTACCTACTAAACCCCACATGATATAAGTTTAAGAAAAGACACTGGGTGTATATTTCATGACGATTTATATTCAGACATCGAAGAATGCCAAAAAACATAAATATCAAACACTTAAAACGTTGGTTCCCACCTTTGATCAATCAAAGCCAAGATAAGGAATTTTGTAATGAAGCAATCTTCTTTCAGATGAAACAGATCATTATGCTGCTAATGATTTAACATCCGTCAGTATTATTGGCTAATTTGTCAGAATAGTTACAACATATGAACTGATCCGACTCCAGAAAACCGGATCATAAGAGTGCAATTTTTGCTTTAGAATTGTCCAATATTGCTTACAAAGGGAAATAACTCCATAATAACGCCATAATAACTTCGCAAAAGTAAACAATGTTCAGGGACATTTTTGTGAAGTAACATGGCGTTTGTGAGTAAGTTCCCTTTATAAGCAATATTGTTTTATTCTAAAAATAAAGCTTAAACACATTATAATCTTAGGAACTCAACTGCACAATGTCATAAATATCGACCAAAAGTATAGTCAGCTATGCCATTTCAAGCTATGCTCAGTAACTTTTGTTGGCAGTAAAGATGGCGTCTGTAAGCAACTGCTCTTTGCAAGCAATATTTTTCAATGAGATGTCACAGCTAATAATAACAATGAGAACGTATCTGCAAACATGGATACAAATAAATAAAGTAGTAGGCCAGTTATGCTGTTTTAAAGTATGCACAATAATTCATTTGAGCAGAAAATGGCGTCGGTGTGAAATCCTAAAAATTCACGCCTTTTACTGTATAGTTCACTGAACAATGACCAGTGGTCAAATCACCTTCATAATGGTACCAAACAAATCTTAAATGGATTTCCAACCAACTGTGGAAAACCAGAGGCTTCGAGAGTTATATCGATTCTTTATCGATCACGATTAAAGAAAAATCCTGTCTATTATTGGAAATGGTTGACGATGCATGACTTCATCATTCTTTGAAAATGACTTTTTATGGCGGCCACATATTCCTGAACATCGATAAAAAAGTATACAATCTTATATTATAATTGCCTACTAGATGTAGGAACTTACGTTAGTTGGTATAGGGGTTATTTGATACTAAAGATTTAAAAACTAAAAACCACGACTTCAGAAAATCCCCCAAAAAATGTAAAAGGTCTCTAAATACCTTGGCACCTACCTTTTTGGGGTCTCTGCAGTTTTTATCTGTGCTTCTTGTTAGAATATCTTGAAAACGCTATTTGTATTCAATCATTTACTTTAAAAAAATATATGCCTCCCAAGCAAGATGACCGCATTTAAAACGGATCGGTGTCGCAGGCAGGTACAACTCACCCACCAGCAAGACGAACAATCGATCGAGCGAAATCCCAGGCTCTTAGCCCCATGTGTCACCTAAAAAGTGGTTTGTTAGCCGATAAAGTATCAGAGAGGCATTCTGATAAAGTTTATATTATGTATCCGTTTCTTCTCGGTTCTTTTTGGATATGTGTAATTATGAGGATATAATTGCAACAATAAGGACCGAAGCAACCAAAACGACGAATTGAGGGAGCGTATTACCTGAAATTATAATAATATATATCAGCGTTACTACCCGGGGAACTGTTTTTGGCGACTAGACACATTATATCATTTAAATTGGTATGGCGACGAAATATTGCTGGTGTCAAATTTGTCTTGTTACATGTATATGCCCGTTATAAAAGACAACAATGAATGTGTATGCATTTTGTATAGCAATTTGCTTAATTTATTATAACGATTTAGTATGTGAAGGATCGTAAGTTAATGCATAAATATACTGTACACATTATGTTTTGCTAAGATATGTTGACATTGTTTATCATGACAACAGGTACAGTTTGATGTCAGTCGTCTATTGTATTTACCAACATAAGTTTCATGTGAACATCTAGAAGGAAGTAAAATCTCAACGAGTAAAATCAACATTGATATTTAAACTTGTCGAGTTTGAAGAACCTAACACCAGTTAGTCACAAGGATTAACTGTATCTCCTACTTAGCAGTCAATTAACAATGGCGATTGATGTAAATATCAGGTATTTGTATTCTTAATACTTGAATGCATGTATTGTGTAACTTTACATTGCTACAAGATGGTGTGTGATGATTGAATGGTTTAGACGAATTACTTTGTTTGTCATCACGCAATATGACTGAGTAGGATCGTTACTAGTATTACAAACCTCAATGTTGTCTGAAGTGTGTAATCGTTTACAAAATTTACAAATCTGCTAACATGAATTCATGTGTAATGTGACAATAGCCCTAAGTATATCTTTCAAAATAATGAACAACATATCACACAAATCGTCAATTACACAGGTGTATGTCTATGCAAACACTTTGCAAGGTCTTAAGATGCGTATGATGGTGCACGTACTTAGCCGACTGTGATTCAACAATATATAACATAACATAAACACAAACGAAGAAGCCTATCTTACAAATAGCAAACATTCATGTCTAAAACATTTTTGTTTTGGATACATTTCATCTGTATTGTCATGAACTCAGGCTCACTCGTAACACTTAAAGAACATTTTGACATATTTATACAACACGGTAGTAATATAATATTATCAGTATGTTGCGATAACTAAATGACTTAGGCCTTAAACACTATCTGAGACATCAATAGGATTACATGATCTAGAAAACCACATGGAAATGAGAAGGCCGCTAAGAGACGTCTTGTGATGGCAGAGATAACCTGCCATGGTAGAACATCTGGAAGGAAGGGATTAAGTGTCATCTGCAAAACATATTTTAACTTAGTTGGTATAAATTAAATTAAAACGTTAACAATGTCAATACAAGTATATAGTTTTTATGTTAACGACATACTGAGATAATTTCATTTGCTTAAGTGACATGGATAAGGCATACCAATGCTATAGTAAAACGCAGTAATAAAACCCCAGTGTGTGCCTTATGCCGGATCCCTCATCAAGGGGATGTCTCAACGAGTAAAATCAACATGAGTTTCAAATTTTTCAAGTTGGAAGAACCTAACACCAGTTAGTCAGAAGGATAACTGCAACGACAGGGCATGAATTTAATCTCTGACTTTCTCATACATTTAAGGTACATGAAGTATTTTAAAACGAAATATCAATTTGATTTTATCCTTTAATTATATAGTATATAATTGGTTATGTCTCTTGAACATATGAATAATTCTGATTATTGAACAATCGTCACCTAAAGACACGACGTTTTAACCAATTTATTTTGTGCAGGTTTCTAGATGTGCTTATCTTTCTTGTTCTTTTGATAACACTTTCAATCATCAATTTGGCAGAAGCAGTTGAGTTTCCTTCTCAACAAAAAATATAAAAAGTAAATAAAGTTTAAAATCATTGGTTAGTAGAAAATACAAAGCAATATATTATCTACATTAAACCAGTTTATTTTCATGAACAAACAAATGTGTTGATTTATGTTGCTGGTTTACACTAGATTTACATTAGATACGCTTTTGGCATTGTCAACAAACATATGTTTTTCAAATAATATTATGCTTTGTTAATTGACAACTTTAGATAATATTGTTTCTTATAATTGCTCACGTGAATGATTTCCTTTTCATTGATATATGTGCGATATGTTTGATTTAAAGTATAAGAAACGTGTCATTAACAACGAGACTGTGGTTGTTAAAAATCAACAATACCTGAACGGATAGTTATAAAGACGATTCCATCGTTACAGTATTAGCTCTAAAAATCTAACATTCCAACTGCTGATTGTATATTAAAGTTTGCAGCTTACAAAATATGAGCATTTCAATGTATTCTTGAATTTGCTTTTGTTCATGCTTTATCTTATTTTATGGTTTGGCAGCACGTGTTCATGATATGGTAGCACTGTCGATGGTATAACCAGAGCTACCTGTGTTTTGGATAAACAAAACAAAACAAAACATGCAACTTAAAAACAATTCTGGTGGTGTTTGCTACGGAAGAGGGAGGTGACGTATTTGATTTTTGCCCAGGTCGTACGCAAAATAAAAATGTGCAGCAGTCCCGCCTGGCACCTACATTGGGGATTTGTAATAATACTAGTGGGTCGGTATATGGCATGAATTTGTTTTTACCCTAAGATTATATCTTAGACAAGTGAATATTTCGATTAAACATCGTTGTTAATATTACACAAGCATTTGGAGTTGGAAACTGTCAATGTATTTTGGGGTTTTCCAATTGGCAAACAAAGGGCCACTAAATGTAACATCCGGCAATACTTCTTCTTAATTATCATATAATTGCGCAATATAGACTAGATTAACAATATTAGTGTTATTGTTCAATTTGGTTTATTGATTTTGTTAACGGACAACGAATCAGTTCTTGCAGATGTCATCATCTTTTAGCACAACAAATGTAATCAACATATTCTAAACATGTTGTTTATTTTTTGATTAAGTGCTCATGAATACTAAACTTTTATTATCTTTTTTTGTGCAAATCCACTTTAGTTAATTGTACATTTGTGAGGTCCATTTGAGGTGCATACTATTGTCTTTTTCATTACTTGTTGTCACGTTCTTTTTTCAAACTATTATATGAATGAGATGTTGTTACGCCCCCCCCCCCCACATGCCTATATCAAGCGGGTCTATTATTTAATGACTTAGGGGGCCTAGACAAAACAAATTGCGATCACATTCATTTGGGCAAACTGTCTACTAGGGCTTACTAATTGTCAATAAATCAGTCTACTTCAAATGGATTGAAAGTTCTTGCAAAAGAATGTGTTATAAATAAATACTTTTTTCGCTACGACCAGAAGTTCTGGACTTATGTGTCAGGATCGACCAGAAATCCCCAGCTGATACCTTCTTACCACTTATTAATGTGAATTTAAAAATGATCGTATCTCAATGTTCAGGTACTTTAAAACCATATACATGAAGAGACGAGTTTGAAAACTCATTTTCTAAATCATTTTGACAACTCTTTTGTGAGTAAGATTAGGTTGTCGTTAAAAAAGGTTAAGTTAAACTTAGTTTTTTCAGGTTCCTAAGAGTGGGCTCTAACCATATATTGCGCTCCCTAAAAATGCCATTGTAAGTTGACCCGTGTAATAGTTGCTTCTTAAGTAGGTACTTACAATATATGATGATTAATTGCCACTTTTTCTTTGGTTTCTAGTATGTCCAGTGCAGTGCTTGGCAATCTAGCGTTCGATACCAAAATATCAGTAATTTCCAAATTGTAGTGAATAGCGAAACAATTAAAAATATGTTTATAAGATTACAAATAATGACAATAAGTTAATGCATTAAACTGTATACAAAACAAATATGGCTCTGAACAGCTCTGACTATGATGACCCTTACTACTGAATAAGGTTGTTATCATTATCGGAAGGAGCTTCGATTGCAAAATAGTCGGAATTTGAGCAAAACAATAAAACCTGCTGGTGTTGATGCACTGACATAATTAAAACTTGTCTTGGTTGCGTATCTGAAAAGGTTTGTCAACAACATTTTATAAACTGTCCAACATTACGAAAGAGTCTTAAATACATGACTCAACCCTTTCTCCCTGGTACAAGCTGAAACAGATCAGGAAACACGAGCGAATAAAATGAGACAACAGTGATGTCTAAAACTAAGAAAGTAAATCATCTCTCCAGCTTATTAACATTATATTATTTTGTAATGATAAATATGATTATTTTATTCCGTAACTCTAACTTTTTTATGTTTAATTTGGATTTGTGAGCCGATTGTGCTTTTGACGCCCACTATTCATTATTGGGTTTAAAACATAAATGAATGGTAAGCGCGCACAAAGTGCACAGTATAACCTAAGTTTATAATTTAATAACCGTTTTGGATACCACGGTTGCCACTTTCTACAACTTTTCAACCATGAATAGTCAACAGGTCAAATTTTTAATTTTTAAAGCGTCACATATTTATCATGTGTGTGAGGATTTTATTTGTTATTTGTTCATATATAATTTTAAAAGGTGTTCAAAAGACATGAGAGAGAACGGTCTTCCCTAGAAAGGTTAGAGTTTGAAAGAGGCATCAATCATCAATTTCACATTTTCTAAAAGTAGTTCAACTTTATGTTTTCTCTTTTAAATTTAGGATTAGATCATCGTACTAATTATGTATGTATTAATTCTAACATACAATGTGTATCTTAATGTTGATCCAAACAAGCGCTGTTCCCCTACAAACAAACAAAATCAAAGAAAGGCTGTCTAAACACTGTCGAAAGATTTTGTCTGTAGAATACTCGTTTTCTCAACCTTTTCTTAATAACAATTTCTTTTCTGAGAGGTTACTGCGTCGTGACCCTAACTACAACTACGCGGGCGAGTCAGTAGCCTGAATGAAGGTGGCGAGAAGTGATCAAAACGACACTGAGCTTCGAGCGATAACTATTTTTCTGATTTTTGTTATTGCCTCTATCTATTCCACAGAGTGATTGCAGTTGTGTTCCCTTTGAAAGCTCGCAGTATTTGTACAATGAGGGTGGCTAAAGTGGCTGTATTGTGTGTATGGGGCTTATCTGCCCTTCTGGCGTTGCCAATTGTCTTCATTATGGTAAGGAATTTCTTTGTGTTCATAAGTCTTTTACTTAATTCTGTATTCTTTTCGCCGGGAATCCTGTCTAGACAATTGTAAACTAAAAAATAGGAATGTATGCTCAAGCAAAATTGGTTTTAAGTACAAAAGCTATTGAATTACAAACTCTTCTTTATGTCCCCAGAATATTAAAGAAGTCGGTGTCAAGTACAAAGGTTATTGGTGTGTCAAAGACTTTGAAGGACGGGAGCATCACGTGATCTATGAACTGTTTATGCTGTGTCTCATCTTTGTTATTCCACTGACTATAATGATTTGTACATACGTCATTATCTGTCTCAAAGTTCTCAACTTTACTGCTGCTAGAAAGAATATGCGCACTGGAAGGTAAGAGCCAAAAGGGACACTTTAATTGTTTCGTGTCCACGTCAAAAAATATAACGTCTTCTACTCTCACTGATTTGTATTTTTAAAGATTTTTTACATACATTGGTGACACCGTTGGACATAGAACTATGCCATTTTGAGTTTAGGCTCTCAATGCCTGATAAACACAAGATCACGTAGAGTAGTGGGAATGTTGTACAATTGAATTATATAAATCTTAAAAAACACGAGGGGTATAACCATGAAGTTTTATAAAACACTCAAAATAAAAACAAATTACGAAATAGTACTTAACATAACACAAGCTTTGGAAGAAAGCTCGATAAACTATGTTTTCTTGTAATATGTATGTGATTTAAGTTTCCGGAATGATACGTTCTCATAAAATAAGTGGTTTCTGGGAGAGAGGTTCAACAGCAATCCACTATTTTGATTATACGCGCGTTGTTTTCATGTCTTGAGAACTAAAAGTGTTTGGAAATCAGAACAAAAACATTGAAAACATTTTAGAGAAATGAAGTAAATCTGAAATGCGCAAACTGTCATTTGATATTAAAATATTATTGATAAGGAAGTATTTTCTTTATTGGTTAGAGGCAAGTCTTTTAATTGCCCAATCAGTTTAAGGGTTTACACAAAAATTGCGCTTGACCCTTATGTGTTGCTTGCAAAAAACAATCGATTATTTCTTTAAAATAGATATATTTGACGCACTTGATTAAAATAAGAGGTTGCTCTTGAAATTGCTTAAATCGACCACCCCCCCCCTCTTAGCGACATTTTTTGGGGGAGAACTACTTACGATGGACTCTCAAAACCAAAATAACAATTTTGTATAGGTTAATTGTTCTCGGTAGAGGGATAAATGTACAAGGGTTCTGGGTGTTTAATAATAACTGAACCAACCTACTTTTCTTGACAACAACCGCATCGTTCTACTTATTTATTGAGCAACGAAACCTGTAGACACCATTGCTCTGAAAATTGCACCAGTTGTTTGCATAAGCAATTGAGCGGTCACAACCAATGATACGTTTATCAGTCTAAAAATATGTTTTCAAATATGTTATGCTTTTCATATTGTGCAAATTAACTAATGTATACACTCTCGTTAAGAAATCTGCATTGAAATGTTTTGTTGTCACGGCCGATATAACAGTTAAACATGTGAAGTGTTATTAGTTATTCCATACCAAAGGTGTAAATGTAGTAAACAATATTAAAATGATATTTTCAGTTTCAGCACATGTAGCAACAGCTCTTCAGAACGTACTAGGTAACTTATATATAAATGTTTAAAGTTATGATGTATATTGTTGAACTAATGTGCGATGCTTATATGTAAAACAATTTTATGTCATAACAAGTGTTACTTTACCTAACAAATATCCTAACACAAATAGTAGTCCAGTACCCAGACCTTAATTCATCAGTCCCCTATACCACATCTGGTCTATATAATATTGTTTATGAGGCCCTCAGGGTCCGTAATTCAGTAGTTTTTCAAAGGTAAAAGGATAGTAATCGACCAATATCTACAACAACCTTCTATTTTGAGCCTGTGTCCGTTTTGTGTTCTTAATTATGGATATCTTATGAACCGAAAGTAACTGGTAAAGTCAAGAGTTTGATTTTTGTTCCTAATGTTCACACGTTGTCTCTTCTCTGGAAACACCTACTAAACTAAAAAAAATGTCATCGATTTCAACATGTCAAAGATATTATTCTAGTTTATTCTTGCCCATATTTTGGCTAATTGCATTTCGAAACGTGAATATCTGGTTATTTCCTTTATATCAAAATATATACCACTCTATCCTGATTCATTCTTGCTTTGCTTAATTCAGGACTAGCCCATCCAACATGTTGCCACAAATATAATACCATATCAAACTTAAATGATGTACTCAAAAAAGCAAAATGTGTCACTTTCTTAGACATGAAAAGTGATGAGGAAGTATCGTGAGTAGTTTTTAGTAAACAAGGGGTTATGTCCATAAAGCACAATAACAAGGGACACAAAGTATGCTAGGGGCTAAGAAAACTTTATCTATGCGTAGATTTTAATTTACAGATCAGTTGTTAAAACACAGAAATAGTCTAGATGATGTTGTCCCATCCAAGTCTATACCTAAGGTTAACTTACGTTATTTCAGTGTAAATTGTTCCCTAGATTTAACTGAAATCGTCATACCACATCCAACATAAAACCTGAAAATAGCCTAGATGCTCAATTCGTTAAAAAACATAGCGATTATATACTAGTGTGTTAGTCTAAGCCAGTGCCTTAAGGATGTATTGCCTAGATTATTAGATAAGACCTTTATAGTTGTAATATGCACCTCGAGCAGCCAAGTTGATGCCTTTCGTAGATACAGGGAAGAATATCGCAACCCTTTTAAGTTATACAATAGTCAAAATAACGTCTGACATAACCTGAATGGCCAAATTACACATTGTGTTTGTAGACTAATAGGCTTTTGATAATGTAAAATTCCCAATGAAATGTCTATTTTACTACTTTGCCTATCAGTGTCGTAGGTGGCCTTGTAGCATTTTGGCTGGATCTTCATATAGTCTACGCAGTTATACAATAGCCTAAATGTGTTACAATGTAGCAAAGATGGAATTTTAATGGACAACAAGATGCTTGATATAGACTAGTCAAAAGTTTTGTGTATCACAAATAATGAAACAAATATAAAATCATACCAGGCGTTGCTTGCTGGCAAAGCTGAACCAATTTAGTCATAGATTTAGTGAAGATGGCGATGCTCTATTCCAATGTTTGCCTTTGATTATTATGGATACTCATATAAAAGACCATTTGAGCATTAAAAAGAATCATGGTCTCTGTTTCATAACCATATTGGCTAAGTTATTGCCTAAAATGATACGGTGCATGACCATTTGGGCCCTATATGGACTGTGCAGTTATCGTTCATATATAACAAACAAGCCAAAATCGGACTGAAAACGATTATCCTGGCTACTTATATACCTTAACTTTGCTTTACTCTTATCTTATTAATAAATTATAGTTCGACTTAGCACTATTGCAATATAATCTAGGCCACATATAGGTTTACGGTTGCTGTGGCTTGACGATTTCGGTTATATCTAGGCAGACTTTTCCCATGGCATAATAATTTTGACTCCACCTGAGTTCATTATGGGCTGTTTCATAAACTTCTTTGCTCTTTCTAGGTATCTATATCTGGTATCAAGATATTGCCAATTGAAGAAACAACAATGGTCGTTTACACACACCCCCCCCCCCGTGAATCATTTTATTTCTGGTGAAATACTCATTCCACACCTCAAAAACAATATTATATTGTGTTTCATTTGGTCTCAGGTAAAGGGGTTTGTGAATTGGTTAGAAATCTGGGTTCTGGACTAAAGGTTATCATAAAATATCGGGACTTTGGCAAACTTTAACATAGTTCTTTTTTATTTGTTGACTTTTAAATGTACCTGATGTCTGACAATTAGTAGACCAATATTTTAAAAAATTCCTTATTCTTCATAGGGCTTGTATTTAACCTGACACCTGATACACCTGGGATCTGACCCTTACCTTTATTAGAACTCAAATTAAATAATAAATATATATTTTGTTTAGTTAATTAGGAGGTGGTGTATTTATGAATTAATTATCTTGCACACTGTAATGGTGTTTAACGTATCCATAACAAATTAAGAGGTTGTAACGTAATAGAAACATATCCAACTTATATCTCGTAAGATATGAAAGAAACGCTTAAATATTAAGAGTGGACATTATGTCATTTGCATGAATTTATTATTTTCCTACCAATATTAATCATATTATATAACACATTCAAAAAATCACAAATTGATAAAATTCAAAATCCACATCACAAAATTGTTATGATTGAAACTCATATATTTGGTTTTGTGTTATCTGTTCTGATTTTGACTGCCTAGGTGGAAACTAAGCTATGAAAACACCCTAACCGGACTTGCGTTCTCTGTGCCATAGTAGGTTAGTCAAGAATGTGCCTCATAGTATATAAAGCAGTGCATCTTGTGGATTGTTTGCATATCTTCAGTGATCATTGTTTCAACGTGTTCCGTTTGATGTTTTACTAACTGATAGCCCATTGTCGATTTGGTAACCATGTACTATTGTACTTCAAATGTAATATGTTAGCAAAAGCGAAAAGAATGATTATATTTTCACAATTATATGTTAAAAATTACAGCATCAGCTAAAACATTATTTGAATTGAATTGATTTATGTATAACAAGACTATCTATTTATATTTGTTTAATTACAAGTTGAAGGGAGTGACAGCTATACTGCTGGATATATTATATCTTAACTGGCCTACATTCATTTTAAAAAAGATAGAAAATATTCTGCCCCATATCATTGGTAAATCTAGGTGTCTAATCTGTAGTGCCTTTCGTCATTGATTTGAGATGATAATATATATGACGTCCTTGATTCATAGTTTAAGTATGTTTCATACTAATACTGCTTTATATTCGTAATGTAAGGAGATGCTGTTTCTCTTTATATGTCACGTATAATACTATTCTCATAGTTATGTGTTTCTTTTCATTATCCAGAATTGCTGCATCATTAACGCGTAGCCGACAAGGGTCTACTACCAGTGATATACATAAAGCAAGGCCAGAAGACGCAAGAACTAATTTCCAGGTCAGTGATGATAGGATAACGTATCAAAACAGTGTGTCATCCATCAAAGTCAAGTTATTTGAGTTGTTATTCCTGAACCCCTTCAGATGATTTATGTATGTTCTTTAGCGTTCGCAAATGAAGTGTAATGTAGAAACCATTTATTAGCTTCAGCTAAAACTAAATATGATTCGTGTTTTCAATTGGATTAACCTTACAAGAGCTCCTAATGGGAGTGTCGTTTATTGTTGATTACAAAAGGCCGACAATAAGTTTATAAGCATGAGAAAATTACGAAAAGTATAACTAAAACAGTAAAACCATTGTTATATGTATTACTTTTTAGGTAAACTGTGTTCTTTTCATAACATTGTAATGTAGTTTCAAAAGTGTAACCCTGTTTCGTGTTTCTCTTTCTTGAGAATGTATACGTAAATATAATGGTACACAGTTATATATATATATATGCCATATTAAAGGTTAGCGATGAATACGAATGTGATACAGAAGATGCTTGGTCCCTGGTTTTCACATCTAGACAGTCGTGTTTGTTCCTTACAAAATAAGTTTTGCGTCAAGATCCCCGAAAAGCTTGCATGTGCTATATATTTACTCATTAGGTGAACTTTGTGTTGTGTTTGTTTCGCTATCCACTGTGAACCTTGATCAATTTGTGTTATTTGACTCATTTATGGTTGACTGATTTAACATAAGCGTAATACATTTATTCTTATGTCCAAGTAGACATACATTTTCCGGCTTAAGCGGCAATTAATAAACAACTACAAGCAGCATTAGTAAAACACTTCTCTTCGACTAACCAACAACGACTCTTCTGATTGAGAAAAAGGCACCTTAGTACGGCAGTATATGTGAACTTATTTCTCTACAACGAATTGATTAATGGAAATGTAAATTAAACAGACCTGGAATCAATGGATTATTGTGGGACTAGTAAAAATAATTATGAATAATTCATGAATGATAGATTAACAGCAATATTTTGTTTTGAAAAAAGAAAAAATTAAGTAATAGCTTTGCTATTATACTGAAAAGTGTATATTTCTTGTACTGAATTGTCCGCCTATATATACACACCTTACATATCTACAACAGCTTCGCTCTTGAACTGGTAACCACCTTTAAACAGTGAACAGATAACATTATTAAGTAATCCCTGGTATAAGGTTGACATAAAATGATTTATATACTTACATACGAATTGACCTTAAATTGATTTCATTTTCACACTAAAGCAGCTTAAAAACAACTTTTGTCTTTGTCCTGTTTCAGATCGTCTTTACCCAACGCGGGTATGATACTCATTATGAGGTTTGAATTATAAATAGCATTAGTCCTACTTTTTGTGTTAGTCGGTTTTCTTTTTGTTTCTATACCATAGGTGTTTTTAGGATTAAAACAAAACTTCACTCAATACAGATGAATAAAATGAAAATATTCCTGGCTGAATTGATATACTAAATTCATGCACGCAAGGAATAATCGCAGGGTTGTTTGGATTTCAAGATGGCGTCGCTAACTCTTGCAACTCTTGCTTGTAAACAGAGCGATTATGAGGTTTTTGAGAAGTCAAACCCGACTTGACGTGGTATAATTTTCTATTCTACAACTTATTTAAATAAAAGTAATTAGGTTTTTGAGGGGTTCGAACCCATGATATTCTAGACAAACGATGTATCCATTACACCAGAGAATTGGTTGAAAAGTGACGTTAAAGATAAGTATATATTATATACCAGTTTGTTACACACTGATAAGCATATATATGAGCAGTATAAAGTCCCATTCGGCAATATCAATCATATTTCCGGTATAACAACCACGCGATTTATATCTCTGAGCTAAATGCATGGCGTACTTTTTTGATATCGGTGTAGGCTTATTTCGTTAAAACTTGGCAAGATACTCTGCCAAATTCACTTTATTTAGTCAAGTTTGTAACTGTGGCTATTGCTAAATACTAAACGCGAATGATATATAAATTGTCAAAATGAGAAACGTTTACCTTTCACATCATTTCTATAATGTGAATCTACTGTTTGATTGCGGTAAATTAAATTCAACTTAAAAAAAATGTTGACTTTACAAACAGCTATTATTTCCTTCCATATCTCTAAACACAATGTTATTCTGATTATTTGTAATCTAAACTATTCAATTTCCAAAAGTTACAAGATCTCTCTTATCAAGTTTTTCAAAACGTGTATATTTATCTTAAGGGGTTAGCCAGAGTTGAATGCATTAAAAATTACAGATAAAAACCCCTTTTTATGTGGTAGAGGGCCAAGCCTTAAATAAAGATATGGTTATCTCTCGAAATTGTAGTCAATGTTTTTGCTAGCAAGTCTTTTTCAGCATGATCGCAGCGTTGGTCTCCAAACAATATTGCTACATCTAGGTTATGTGGCATAGCTAGAACATTGGCATAACATAGGTCTTTCATCAAACCACTTTTTCATTTGACTGCTTTTGGTGTGAATTCGTGCTGTGTAATTGATTCCTGATGTGGCTATGACGACATTTATTAGTTGTTCCTTAGCTCTGCACGTTAAACTGCAGTTAGCTTGAGCATTTCCGCCAGAATTGTTTTTTTTTGCCAGTAATGCTTAGTGCACTTTGTTTTGTTAAATAGTGAAATCATAGTATATATTCATGAATTTAATATTCTCAAGTGTCACCATAATCGTTGATTCATCCTGCTCAGGCCAGATAAAAATAAATTGATTTTAATGACGGCCCGCATCGTGAATGTATTAATTAAAGGGTGTTGTTGTTGGGTTTTTTGGGGGGATAACTAAAAGCAACATTACTCATTGGTTTTTAAGAAAAAGTGTTGAGATTTTCCGGTTTGAGCACCGCATGTGTTTTTTTTTTTACCTTAATGGTACACCACATCCATCATCAAATCACACAAAGCACATTTTGTCCAATCATTCACTCACAATAAGGATATACCTTTTTCTTGTAATGGATACAGCTTCTTATGTTTCGAATTGATTTTTTCATTTCATTTTTTTCTGTTTTTTTCCCTACTATAGCTATTTTTCTCCCAACTTTGAGGGGGGTCACTGCCCTCAACTCATTTGCCCATATTAAATACAACCAAAACATAAACAAATTGTTCCTTTTTTAAGTACACCCTTTTTAAGCATGAAGGCCGCCTGCATATTGACACTTACCCCAGTAGTTGGTAGCAAAGACTTTACATTTTTTCTACATGTATAAATGACATACCTTTATTATACTCATTTTCAATACTCACTGTACTTCAGTCAGAATGACTTGACAACATCTGGCCAGATCAAATTTGTAAAGTGCGTACGATAACCAAACTATGGAAGTAGACTTATTACGTTACGCAATCCGGGTGTAATTTGAATGTCAAATTAGCTTTCATTGTATAACGTTCTTGATGTACAACAATATTTAACAACATCAATGTTTGTGTATATCAGTTATTATCTGCACTTAGATGTCAAGAATACATCTTTTTTCTCTTTGATATAATTGTCCATTTCTTCCTATTCCATCATATAATAATTATTTTTTGTATTTTACAATTTGATCCTATGTCGTAGCTTGTGGTGATGTTGGTGGTTGTGGTAATCCTCTTCGCCGTGTGCTGGGGTCCAATCCTCATTAACAATGTGTTAGTTGCATTTGGTGTATTGAACTATATTCATTATGGCTACCTCAAACCTATGCGCAAGGCATTCCACCTCATGAGTTATTTTAACAGGTGAGAAAATATTGATTTCATAAATATAATGTTTCAATGAACAACGAAAATGGAATGTATTTCCTTAACTCACTATTTTCAAATAGTCATTTTACTACGCTAAGATATTGCTGATCATGTTTTAAATTCAAAAGAAATTCAAAGAGGAAATTAAGATTTTTAACTAAACAGTTTAACGTCGTCTACCAACATACTGATACAATGATATACATGATGGAGAAATAAAATGATTAAGTTATCTTTGAGGATCAGGATGGCCGAGTGGTCTAGTCACCCGATCTTTAGAGCGATATTTGATCTCTGGAGAGGGCGGCTAGAAAAGACGTTGTGGGTTAAATACCGTCAATGGACACATTTTTGAAGGTAAAAAAATGTGTAAAGCTATCCTGAAAAATGGTTGGTGCATACCGTTCGTGCAAACAGATTTTAGTATCAGTACATGCATGTCCCCGATCATCGGTAGACAGGATCATGTACCTAGTCCTATCGGAGACGGACGATACAAATGTAGGACCCGTGCTAGTCGCACGCTAAAGATCCC
>JAUUEB010517904.1:0-10896 GCA_032362205.1 Clione limacina | reverse complement strand
CCCCCCCCGAGAGAAGAAATACCAAATTGGGATACTAGTGAAGAAGTAATAATATTTATATGGTATACTTACACATGTTTAAAAACGAATAGTCATACTCTATTGATTTTGTTCTAACAATTAAAATCTCCCTCAGTAAATTTAATTTGGCTTTTTTTCCCCATTATTTCTACTTGATACAGACTTCTAGCACTTATATTACTTATTATTCAGTTTGATGGTTCAAATTTGGAAGTTAAACCGACTGAGTGTTTTCTTGCAATATCTGAATCTGTATGTATCGGTGTTTTGTGTCAATCAGTTATCAATCAAGTCCGTAAAATGACACCACCATGTCTTATCGTGTGCAATCAGACACATTCTCAAAATCAACCAATTTCCGTTGTGCTTATATCATATTTCAATATGGTTCATAATTGGATGTGAATATGGCTAAACTTTCTGCCAATCAATGTGTCTGAGATAGCAGAGCTAGACGCCATTGATCTGTTTATTTTACAGATCATTTTGGTGATAGTTTACTAACACTTTCCGTTAAACGTGCTTGCAACAATATAACTCGATAGGGTTATTGGGTCTGAACAGTCACGATTGTCAATCGACTGGTTTATCCGCTGGCGGTTGTGTCCACCTCGTTTGGGGAAACAAATCTTGTAGATAACGTTGGCTCGCGTTACTACTAGGGAAGATCAAGAGTGAAGTCACGATTTAAGCGATAACCAATAAAAAGATCCACAAACCAAGGAGATGAGTACAAGTTTGTTAGACATAATAGGGAGTAACATTTTACTCATAATATAAGGATCACTATTGATCTCTTTGAAAACGTTGACTTGTATTACTTAGGGAGAATAACCGGAGTGAAGTCACGAAGTCGGCGGTAATCAATGAAAAGTTACAGTAACCCAGGAGATTAGAACAAGTAGTAACCACTTTGGCACTAACAAGATATGATGTGACTGTGTTTTATTCTACTGTTATTCATCTCTTTGTTTATTTGAAATAGGCCTTTTGTAGTACTCAAAGTGTCAACATATATGGACATTGTCTTTTTGTCGTGGTTCCAAGATCACTTGGCTTAGCTTTCTTGCATCGTGTGATGGCCTTTTGTGACCATGTACAGGGGGTATTGAATGCCGTGTAATTATACACCACGGGAGTACTCGCGTGTCTTTGTAAAACCCAAGGGCAGTCCTCAAGCCATGGGATTTAATGTCAGGATGTAGAGATCAGCACGAGGGTGATAATAGCTAATGTAAAATTGGACTGACAGCTTTAACCAACTAAAAAGTGACGAGAATTATATTGATAATTTTTTGATACTACACCTCAGGGTCATTGTCCATTATATTTAAACAACCACATGTGTTATCATCTGTCTTTGATGAGACAACATAAATGATTATCACCTCGCTTTGAACTGTTTGATATAGTACTACAAAATTAAAAGTATTTTCAAGGCCAAGACCATAACTCAAAAGGCTTCCATTTATTTTTTCTCCATTTACAATTTTATGGATAGTTTTGAACCATCGATACACTATATTAATCTCGTCAAGGATTTAAATCTCTGACCTGGTCGCTGCATGGCGAATGCATCTACCAAGCAAGGCAATGTGATACAACCTAATTAGGTCTTAGAATATCACCATTGTACAATGAACAGAGCTTTTTCAAGCTTTACCTGCATATCTTACTTTCATCTAATAATCGCCAAATTCAGACAGTTATGCATGAGGATCGTCATTTGTGGCGCAGATATCTTCTTGTAGATGATGCGTCTATGTATAATGTATATGTTGCATGCATATGTACATTTAAGTTTATTAGGAACATTTTGTCTTGATGTGTTCCATTATTGCTACCTATGTATATTCATGGTAAACCAGTAATCATAGTTATATATGTTCGAGTTTGTTTATATGGGCCGAGTCAATTACACACCAGACGCCATGAACATAGATATACTACTTGAATAGTTCTAACCCTACATGTATTATATGGTAAAATTCATGAATAAGATAACTGAAGAACTGCTCTTGTTGTAAACCAACAAGGATTCTCTCACTGATTGCTTGCATGATAGAACCCTGATTGAAGCAAATGTAGCAACATTGGTCGTGCCTCTGTAAAAGTTAATGTCCGGTGTCTGTGTTGACCCTTGCATCGCCACACAAAGCTGTTCAACGATTTATCTTAATGGCACACTGGTTATACGACGAATGACATTAGCTTGCTTGATTTTTCCAATAATCCTTTGATGACTAGAATTCTGTACAGATCTAAGGATGTGGGCATGAAACAGTGACTGTTTAAAGTTAATGTTTCAAGATTAACCAATCTCCTAGATATAGATTTAAAAGATTCAACAAAGATTTGAAAAAATGGTATATGCCAGGTACATTTTCATGTTTTGTAAATAAAGTTAAACAATTATACATATTTATATGAGTTTGAAAAAACAGAAGAATTTCATTTAAGAAACAACATCATGAAATATGCTTTTTTCTTTAAATAAATATAGAGCTATATACAAAGTATATTTTTAAGATACATCGAAACTTAATCGTAATTATGGAAAAGAACAATAAAGACTTCTGATCCTTTTTAGAGACAAGACTATCTGTGGTGGTTATATTTGACATAGACATTGCAACGATCGATGGTCACTAATAATGAACCGGAAATTCTTCAAGGAACTTCATCCTTGTACGTTCCATGAAAGATAATCTAATAATTGAAACTGCCATCTGTATGTACATATGTGTTGTAATTCAGTGACTAGTGGTCCGATTGTTTTATTGTTGGTGTCCAACAAAAAAGCGATAATTATTCTTAGCACCGGGAGCCTTTATCTTGTATACATTTTTCACATTTCTAATTTGACTCATAAAGACTGCTTTCATAATAACTAGACTTCATTATCAATAGAGTCAACACCTATCAAGAATCTAAGGACTAAGTGAAGGTAAACTCTTATTCATTAAAGATTATATTATTATCACACTACCTTTCCACTTTATCAACAGTAAATCTAAATACAGAAAAGAGTAAATATATTCATACAAATGTCTCAATCTACATTAAATTATAGTGTGTATGAGGTAATTAATAACGGAACGTATATGATACTTACACTGCAACTATAATTTTGTTTATAACTTTACTAAATGGATAAAGTTCATCTTGATTCTTTTTCAATTAAAAACTTAGGCAATGTTGCTGCATGTTCATGTCACATAAATGAAAGTAAGATGAAGTTTTGGTGCGGAATGTGCAATCGATACAAAGTATGATGCCGTCACCAATCTAAACGTTGAGTAACACTCGCATAGCTTTCATATATAGACTGCATTCTCCTTATAAAATAGAGCTTCTAAGCTTCTGCATATACATAAGCTAGAGTGCTCAATTGCAGATTCAAATGTTGAACCTTGTATCTACCCATGTTACAGATCAGATTGAGTACAGACATAACTACAAGATGAAAGAATATACAATGTCACATTTAACAGCATTATTTACTTTTTAAGTTGATTTAGTTAGTCAATTAATTCTTTAGCTATTTACTTAGTGAATGAATATGAGAGTGGATTTTATATATACATTTTGTTGTTAGTTATTTATGTATTATTAAATTAGTTTAGTTAAGGAACAATATAATATTCTAATTGTATTTTACCTATACCCTCCCTCCCTCCCCAATTGATCACTCTGTAAACTAAGGCACTCATTCACCTACCAAACAAGGCTTGTCCGCGTAATTCAAGCATTAACTAATTTGCTAAATGGAATCACATTTTACTTACTTATTTTATCATGTATTATTCCTAAATCGCCCTAAATCATCAATATTATCCTCCCTTGTTTTTTTTACCAAACACTTAACACATTGAAATAATTAATAATCCAACGGCAAAGATACAAGAAAGGTAAATCACACTAAATCTAACATGTGTTTCATTCAAATTTGGCTCTTGTGGCAAGACAAGCCAAGTTCTTAAAACAAATTCGATTGGTTGTGTTTTGGTTACTAATAGCACAATTCCCAGTCTTTATAAACGAAACGTTTCAGAATGGCTAGTAATTGCTAAAGCACGCAATGTAATAATTAACGTGGAAAATCCGTTCGCGAAAGATAAAAGATCAAGCATCATTCAATACACCGGAAGTTCAAGCTAACTGGGGTGAAAACAATTTACCTTTCGTAGATATGATGATATTTTTTCTTTTGATGAAATACCTGCTTTCTATTATCCTACATTTGCCTACTCTCCAGACTCACATAAATAACATGTCAGCAACAACAGGAAACGATGTATCAAATGACAATGTTAAAACATAAGCAATTATCATACATCTGAAGACAAAATTAATTAAAACTCGGAACCTTTCATATTATATAAAGCTGGAATCAATACTCAATTCTGAGTCAACCAATTCACAGAATGAAGAATATTAAAACAAAAATTACAATAAAGTTTGTGTCGTAAAATATAATCGAAAAAAGTCGTTTCATAATCTAATCATTACGGATCAATTATGAAAAATGATTACTTTTTTAGTTAAATATAGTTCTAAATCCCTAACTAATATCTCCTGTACATATTCATATGATCGTCAATCATTCAAATGAATCATATGACTAGTTACAATTCCTTCTAGACCAAAGATGATATCAATGTTGTATGCCGATCTTTGCACTAAGGCTAAGCAATCACTTCATCTCGCGCGTCATGAAAAGCCATTCAGAAATAAATACCAATAAGGGGAGAGAAAAAGAAAAAGTTTATTTCGTTCTCTACATCAATGGTACTCACGGACAGTGTCTTGAGACCACTGGTGATTCCCAATGTCTGTAAGATGTCTACTCCGTCAATATTTGCTCATTCCCTCCGCGCAAATATTCATGCCAGGGCCATCACTGAGTCAATAAGCAAATCAGGAACATTTAATGCCAACGGGAAAAATACGCCGGCGTCACACAGAATAAGTCATCCGCCGAATTTTTACTTAAAACAAACTTTCCTTACTTACATCTGAATGATGGAGAATTATTTATATTGAAGGGATATTAATAAATTATATCTTAAATTTGTTTTTGATTTATATCATGTATAAAATTTATTTATACTTTAAGGGCTATGTTATTTATAAACATTTTGTTTCTAAGTGTTTTAAGAATAATACTTTCAATTCAAAAGGCTTGTCTTATTATTTTAAAATTGGCAATGCCTTGTTTCAATTTACGACAAAATAACTAAAAATCGCCATACCGCAATACCAAAGATTAAACATACCTCCCCGCCCAAGGGAGATTTATCTTCATCACTAAGAATATTGCAACGACGTCTCCTGGTGATTGTTTGTGCTCCACCCGTGATACCATTATAATCCTCTTGTGGGTTTAAAGTGTCAATCGTTAGCTGTGATGGATTTGATGTTAATTATGCCGTGAAGTTCTTTATTGCTTTGATTGATAACCTTTTTTATGTCTGATTATCGACGGTGAACATCAGTCTTTTTTAAACAATCATCCCTTGACGGAGTTGAAATTACGAATTGTTGATTCAATGAATATGTAATACTCGTAGATAGAACCAAAGGCGTCCCAAGCTATTCCTGTCGGATATCTGCGTATGTCAGGTATTTGATTGCCGGATAACTGAGGCCTGGCTATACTTCAAATTTCTATTTTCTTATTAAATCTGTTTGGTTTTCCATTTTTGATAAGACTGATAAATGAATCTGATTCATTGTTTTTTTTGCATTTCTTACACATTTCCTTAAACCCAAACAGGTGTTCACTAAATGACTATAGGTAGATAAACGCTATTGTGAACTTCTTAAGAAGTTAAATATGCAATTTGTTACGAGATTCATAACTTTTAAAACTTGAAAAAAGTCTTTGAGAAGTGAAGGTGTATGTATCAAACAGATTTAAAGTCAGATATACCCCAAGGTTTGTCATTCATTGTTATTGGGTTATCAATAATACATTACACTTGAAAGTGCACACATTAATCTAGCATCATAAACAAGACTGGATAATTATCTAAAGTAAGTCTCAATATTTTGAAAGATTATATCTTTAAATTGTACAAGAATATATACAACACTTGAATCACTACTTTTAGGCACGAAAATAAATCAAATTTTTCAAAGTCTACATCAATCTATTAACGCTATTCCCTTCAAAAGCGTTTTACAATACATCGTCCAATGTCAAAATGCTGTTACAAATGGGTCCCATTGCATCATAACGGGTATTATCGTGTGGCATTTACTCTTCAACAAGTTGCAATGACTCTATTGTCATAGGAAAATAAAAACCTATTTGTGTGTACGTGAAAGAATGCACCCTTCCCACCGTGTTGATTTTCCTAATCAAACTATAATTGATATGCCATCAATAATAAAACAACTTGATTCCCTCGAGAAAAATAACATCGAAACTATCCTAAAACAATATAAGTACAATGGCAGAACAATTCTACAACAAAGATACAACATTCCGAATGACAATAGCTTATCGATACATCCATTTTTGTTAAGTATTAAGGTCGTAATTCCCGAAAGTTAACACTAATTATCCTTATTGTGGGCAATCGACCAAGTGGTTTTCTGATGTCTTGAAAAATATGTGTATTCATTGAAACAGACGTTAACGTATTTTATTCCGCTTTTATATTTACCCTAACCTAATTATTTATACCAAATTGTCATTCACAGTGTAACTCCACTGAATCGAATACTGTTAAACATTGATTCTGTAACGTATATGAGAGACATCAAAAATTCATCTTTTTAAAGCAAAATCAAATTACGTCAATACAAACATAGTGCCGATCATTCAAGCAACGACAGTTGATTTAGGTTCAGTCAGATATACTTTTGAGAATATCTTTTAATATTTATATTTCGATGTGCAATGTTTTACCCTATAACATACAAGGTGACTATCTAATGATACTTCTAATGCAAAAAATATGGTAAGAGTTTATGACTTAGTTATTGAAAAAATGTCTACACAATAAGTTTGAATGTCTCTTTTTGTGTATGAATGCACCTGGAAAACAGGTTAGGACTTTATCCTGTATTCCATTGATCTTGTTTTCAAAAGCATCAGCTGATTTTTAAGCTAGATTTTCGAATAAAATACGAACTAACATAATTCATCAGAAAACCAATCTTCCGCATTCATCCGATATGAATTTGCACTAGAAGGCAAAATGTCGACTCTAAAGTGTTTTTAAAACAGGATAAAACATCGTATTCTATCATCTAAAATGTCGCGAGTGATATCTTAACTGCAATGAAAATATTAAAAGAATAATCCGTTATTTGGTTTGACATCCAACCATTGATTTAATTGATCGTGTTGAAAATAGCTTTACAAATTTAATTTAATTAATGCTATCATCAATCTTGATTAAACAGTATTGGTTGATCTATTTATTTATACTTTATTAGTGTTTTAAAACGTTTGTATATTAAGATTCATGTATGATTTTAGTCTTTCGGCTGACTTCTGATATTGATGTGTGTTACCTTGCATGTATTACATCTAACGTCTTGCACCCTTCCTTCCCCCTTAGATAGACATTTATAAATGTTGGCTTTTACTACGCCAATAGTAATTCACAACGGAAACTTATTGTGCATGTTTTCAATTTAAGAACTGTATACAGTTGCGTGACGTCGTAGACTAATTGCAGTCTACCAGACTTAAAAGTGTCGTGTCTTTGTAAAAGAAAGCACTCTACGTCAATTGCACTCACACAATCCCTTTGAAGATGTATACCAGAGAAAGTATGAATCTGACGAACTGATAAGGATAAAGTGTCTTTATGTCGTAATTTTGACATAAGATATCTACACCACGTGTGCCAAACTCGCACAAGATTATCGATTAAGGCTGCACGTAACTCGTAGGGAATATATGGTAAATGTGAGTAAATGAATATGGTAAACCTGTCACATAAGTCACCTGAGCTATTTGGAAAAAAATATATGCAAAGATGTATCCTTCCTCTGACCCAAATATAATTTGTCTTATTCTTAAATTTGTTCGTTCTAGAGGCTGAAAAGATTACATGTAACAGTAAAGTTTCTTTTTGAATACAAAATAAGTTAGGCAATGAAACTAGGTTTATTTAGTTCATAAGTTCCATCTGTCTTCTTCTACAATCTCATCAAGAACATTCAAACACTGGACAATAACTATTTATTTGAGTTGACAAACAAAAAAGACAGTTTGTTAATAATTTTGCTAAAGCAATATCAGATAAATTGACTTCACTCGCGTTAACGGAGTTTTCTCTATAGAAACACACAAATGGTTGTAATGTGTTCACAAATTATCAAGCATCAACAACAAGTCTATTTGACACGCTTATCTGCGTCATCAGATCCCTGGCCAATACACCAATATACGGGTGACAAGACGTAAATAGCCAGATTACACAAGTCTTTCCCCTTTATACTATTCACCTCAAAGGCTCTCTCGATATCACTTTTCTAATAATTAAGATCAATATTTTGGACTCTGTTTGGACGTGCGGTGTAAGATAAAGGTTATCAAACAAAAAGCGTCGCACAAGCTCACTAAACTTTAGACGCAGTTTTTGAATTTATTATTTCTCTATTTTAAGTTTTTTTTTTCATTTCAATTCATTAATTTCTTGCTAATTCTATCATCTTATTTTATATTTTCATGCATCACTTCAGTCGTATGAATTGACGTATCTTATTATCAATCAATTATTTCAAACAAACTAATAATACATGTGTTAGTAAAAAAACTTTCTGGAAGATGCCAAAAATATCATCTCTCATAATTCTGATTCGGTATTACTGTTAGTAGAGTTGACCATTGCGATAGTTTACAAAAGACATAAGTATACTTGAATGTAGAAGAATAGGTGTTCCGACTTACATCTGCATAATCCTTCCCTACACATGGATTCAGCTAAAACTACAAAAGCACATATATGGTGTTCTTACTAAAACACATCATCAGTGAGACGTGAGTTCTTACTGAATAAAGTAGCAAGTGGTAGTTTGTAGACGCTTGGTATAAGTCTTAGATAAATAGAAAAGTATTAAGAGCAGGAGAAAATTAGCTACAATACGGTTATTCTGCGAAATATGGTCGTGTCATCTGATTACTTTAAGGATTCCTTCCAACTAGGTCAGCATGGTAAAACGAGAAAAAGAAAATCTATGAAAAATAAAGTATATGAAAGCCCTTAAAATTGAAAGGTTAAAGCTAGTTCAATAACGTTCACATTGTATCTCATTTGAGATGTATTCTTTCTCACAGAATTATCCGTACGAGATAAACAACAGTAATCGGTAATAATTTCGAAAAATCACATCCTTTTAACATCTTGTAAGTTATTGTAAAATAAAATTATGTCAACGGGTTTGTGAGACAAGGTAAAACTGTGCCTGTGGGGAATTCGACGTATCAATTGTCGTATCTTAATGTTCAGCACCAATAAATAATTTGAAATAACACGTATTTATCAGATGAAGAAAAAAATAGTGACTTTAGGTCACTTTTTCGTGATTTTTTGTTAGGAGCTCAGCGTATATAGTATTATATAGTAACAAAACGAACGCTTTTCAGTTCCGCTGGCAATTGCCGTGCCTTATTTATCATCATTAAATTCACCTTAGTATTTTTTGTTTATTGAGAGTGTATACTATCGATGAATTGGAGTCACCAAAAAATGTATGGTAAATTTACTCGTACAGGAGTCATGTAAGTGAGTTAATGAGATTACATTTACTGTATTTTATGAGAAACCCTTATTTGCATAGCACCTGCAAGAATCAATTAACCATACAATTAATTTCAAACTATGTGTTTTAGTTCTTATAATTTTCTAAACTTATTTTGCAAAATATATAATTTGATATTGAAAACCGATCCGAAAAGGGGCCTTGACCAACGGTATATTAGTTAGAATTATACCATTTCAAGAGTGAATACTTATTTTGCATGGCCCCTGTACGAATCAATTATTAACGCAATTGTTGACCAATTATGTGTTCCTTATAGTGCTTTCTAACAATATAAGGGATAAGATAAGATAAGAAAAGTTTATTATTACGCATATCATATATACAAGACATAATGAAATTATTTTCTGATCTGCAGCAAAATATATAAAAACTTATCATGTAGACACATACAAATTTAACCATACATATGAATATTACACATAAAGTACTTGAAAGACAAATTGACAAAATGTAGAACGTCATACCATGAAAAATTCATAACGACAGTTTTGTATCATAATAGTATTTTTTGCAAAGGGTTGCAAAAAGGAAGAGAGGTATCTTTTTTATATTTTAAATTTTACATTTTCATTAATTTGAAGTCCTAGACAAAGCGAAATTTATCAAGGATAGACCGCTAAGTGATGTCGCTTTGGAGTACGACAGCAACCCGAAGTGACACCAACAAGGACGGGGGGGGGCACTTTAAATAGTGCATTTAAGTGTGTTTAATTAAGTCAGTGCATTCTTTCAAAAAAGGGAGGTGAAGATAACATGTAGCCATCCATCCAGCTGTCACATGGGTTCGCCACATTGCAAACAATAACATTTTGTATAAAAAATTCCACCCGTTTAGCCAGCCGTATTTAGTTAAAGGTATACCATTTCATGACCCCTGTGCGAGTCAATTAATAATGAATATATTGATTTGCGACCAGTCTCAATCCATTCTGAGCACAGTGGTTTTTTGACCATTGGGCAGCCCCTTTGGCCAGTTTGCGCGAGTTATTTTGTTTGGCAAAGCCATGAGTTTTTGTATATGTACCTAAAAAATTAAAATTCAAGTCAAGTAGAGTCGTGTGGGGGTGGGGTGAAGAGTAACCT
>JAUUEB010517793.1:0-17653 GCA_032362205.1 Clione limacina | reverse complement strand
ATCTAAGAAATACAATTGATAAAAACTGTTTCTGAAATGTCTATTGTAAACACGTTACTTTGTTCTTAGTTTTTTTGTATTGTCACTTTGTATGTTTTTAATTCAATTTCATATTTATAAAGTATTACGGAAGTAAAAGAGTGCCCGCACATCCAGAACAAGAATGCCTACTTGTTTACATAGAACAAAAAGGTTGACTAACAATCCCATTAGATGGTCTGTAAAGATATAGTCTTAGGGGTATATAGATGATTGTAGCTGAGTTGTTTCGATAGTGAAAAGAGTTTCTTATTCTTAAGACATATCAAAGTTTCAAAAAAAGTTATGGCAAATTGACTTGTACAGTGGTCACCTTCTTAGTAAGATGCTCACATTAAAGTGTAATTTATATCACTTTTTAACTGACGCTTGAAATCAATGTGCTATTTGTAACATAATTTGCTTGAATTAGTTGTTTTTAACTTTTCTAAGAGTTTGCTTTAAACACATTTTTGAGTCCCCAAAAATGTTATTACTATATATTGCTAGTACTTGACAAAAAAACTGAAAACTCTATGAGTCAAATTACCAGCAAAAATACACAACAAGTAACCTAAATAAATTCAGGGTTGATTACATTTTGCTCAATAGAACACAGTCATTGCGAGCTTATGTAAAAAGAAGGTAACAAATCATATATTACTATATTTTCTGAGCATCTAAGTAAGAAAAAACCCACTGTACATGGCATTTTAAGATCACATTTTTTGAGTCTCGAATTTAAAAAGGCTTTTATATGTTACTACAATTAACCTTATAAGTCTTATAACAAAAAGTATACATTTTACCATTAAGAAAAAGTCACCAATATAGGTTGCCCTAACAAAAGTTCTGAACATGAAGCTTACGACAGTTTTTAAAATTTCATTATCAGTTGGCTGATTGGGTCAACTGGGGTCAGCTGGGGTCAGCAGTGGTCAGCTGGTCAATTTGGACACAACTCTAAATCTAGTGGTCGCACAAAATTCACATATTCATAATCGTCTCCCCAAACCTTCACTTTACAACCAAGTTGAACATTATGATTTTTTTGTTTACTTATGGCCAGTTTTAATAACCAAACGGTCAGGATTTTTTCTGGGAATCAAACTTTGTTTCTAGATTCCATAAGAACTTTAAGGATAATTCCTTGGATTGGTCTTAACAAGGATCAATACAAACAAATTTCGGTAGATCTTTGTGTGCTGGCTGAAACATTTATGTATACGAATACACGCAGTAAAATTATGACGGTAAAGTATTTTGCACTTGGAAACAATTAAGGCCGTTACGATTATTTCATCTTTGAAAGGACAATTGTTATGAAATGAATTAAGTAAGCTTGAAATACAAGAGAATTTTCACTCGGTTACCATGCGGAAGTCCGGGTTTGAAACCCGCCGGGGACTCTCTTAGAATTTTCTGCCGCCCTCCTGTCCACCCAACAGTATAATTGGGTACCCAACTAAAGGCAGAGAATGTCTATGTAAGATTACCAAAGTTAATCGCTTAACCGGCTGATCCATGGTGTATTCTGAATGTGTGTAAGTGTGTCTTAGGCCTGTCGGGGTAATAATTTCATGCAAAGCGCATTGAGCAGGCCTGTAAGGCGTGGAATTGCCCTATATAAATGCCATGTATTATTATTATTCTTAACTTTAACAAATAATAATGTCGACTTTCATGCTTCTTCTTTGTTCAGTTTTGCTTACATTTTATCTCCCATCCCCATCTTCTCCGAAGGGATCATGCATTGTGACAATGTTTTCTATAAATAATATGTCATCGTCATCAAAGCAATTCAACAGTTACGAAGTGAAAAATTATCCAAAACATATATTTTAATAGTAGTCATTTTACAGCAATGTATTTTTTTTGAAAATAATTCATACACGTTTATAAAACGTGTTTTTTTGTTTGCTAAGTATATAATTGTTTAAGTCTGAAATATACACTTGCATTCAACAATGAAATTGATATGACAACATTTAATTTTAAAGTAAAAAATATGAAGCAATTTATAACCCTTATGAGCCTGTGGGGATAATGCTGAAGTTATTTTCTGATTGAGGATACTTATTTATATTTCTTAATAACTAAATTTAGAACAACATTCCTTCTAGCTATAATAACTGCTTTGTCAGATAATATAACTAGTATTTTTAGTTCCTTAGATTTATTAAACCTTGTATGAGTTTTTTATAGGATTGATTTGTAAAGCGCCCCGAGCCAGGAGCAGTAGTTGATATCCGTTTGGATTTATTACAGTGTGGTGGCTTCCGTGTTTGTGGATATGTGCTTTATATAAGTTAATTATTATCATTTTTATCATTATTAAATGCAAGAACATTCAAACCTTCCGTAGCAAAACTGGTCGTGATTACCGTTATTTAAGGTGAACGTTATTAGTTTTAACACTGTAATAACTTCTCTACAAAGGACACTTGTAAATAGTGACCAATGATAGGTGGTCTTTATAGAAAAGTAGCATAGATGTAGTTTATTACAGAAGTTGATGTACCTACTAAGATAACTTTGGCTCTGATCAAGCATGGACGTCACCAGGATTTTTCAGGGAGGGGGATTTGAAAAAGATCGATCAATGTGGGCATTAATCCGAGCACCCGAGCCATGTAGGAGGGGGGTGAACAAAATGTCAAGCAAATCAGTGCATTTAGAGCCATGTGGTAGACTCAACTGTATAATTTGGTTGTTAAAAATATCTTGTTTTTTTAGGTTTTAGGATCAACTACTTCTACTACTCCTGCCTGTGGGGGTAATAATTGTAAAGCGCTTTGGGCTTACTCTAAAAGGAAACCTCTATATAAGTGACATTATTATTTTTATTGTTAGTACTTAAAAAAGAAGACATGGGATTTTGATTCGTTTTGTTTAAATTCAATGTGTTTTTTTAACTTATTTTCTTTTGAATTTCTGCATTTTCTTTTTATCTGTTTTAGTTTTCTTAGTTTTCTTATTTTTAAATGTTCTTTTTCGATGGAATATTCATTATTTCAATTAAAATCTAAAAATGGTCTTGTTGCGATAATAATTAGATCTACAAGTTGACTCCCCCTTATAGCATACAACACAAACCAACACAAATGGCAAACTATTCAAGCAAATGGTAAATGGAGACTTTCAATGTTTCAAGTATTGATTATCATGAAGAAATGTCTGCTTCACTAACAACCCTTCAATGTACTTCTCATATTCAATTGTTTCCAAGAGCTGTTTATTTTTAGACACTGGTTGCATTGAGTTTATAACTCACAACTAGACAAATTTTTGCTCAAGTCCAAAGTTCACAGTTGTTCGTTCAAGGATTTTCTCTTAAAAAACATAGTTTGACAATTTCAGGTCATCTTTTTCGTGTAAAACAATTAAAATACCATCAGGACGCACACGCTGAAAATCATTTTTGATATATGAATTTAAAACTCTGAAATAAGATAAAACATACACAAAGTGCACCACACAAACATTCATAAGTATATTATACACATCTTTTTAATCGGGTTAATAGACAAAATATTTTCTTATCTTATTGCGATAGCATACAGTTAAACTGTTTGTAAGGTAGTAGAGGTCGACTGGTGTAGTCGACTTTGTCCAGCTTTCACTGGAAAATACCGCATTTTGAAAAATATTCATGGGTCATGGGAAAAAACATTTTCTTCAAAGTTAGCAAAACTTCTAAGCAGCTTTTGTCTCGAGCCTGACCATGAATACTTTGGGGTTTTGAGTCATTGAACTGTCACTAAAAACAAAATGTCGTTGGCGAACATGCGAAAGAAAAACTTATATTAATAGATAATATGAATCGAATTCATGTAACAACTGTATTACTTAGGAAACAGTTCGATTTCAAAAATAGCTATTTCCAGTATTTATTTATTGGTTCTAAAAATGCATTCAACCTAAGACGATGAAGATAAAGAAAGGATAGAAGAAATAATTCCTAGGGACAAAGATTATCATTCTAATTTTCAAAATTCAATAGAACTTAGTCTAAATCTTGAAAATTGTTTATTCACACATAGTAAAATAAATTTCAAAATTGAAGTGGTGGCTTTTTTTAAAGAGATTTTCAATAAAAAAAATCACATTGAGGGTTTTCCAAATAGGTTCCACAAACTTGTTCAACCCCCGTTAACTTACTATGAGTTTTTAGAGTGTCTCACTATATTCATTTCAGTTAGTGCGAATATCAATATTGGACTTATTGTTAGACTTTCATAATGAAACAATTCGACTCTCTCATGAAAGATAACTCAATCAACACTCAATACAAAAAGCTCAGTTTTATTTACAGTTTGTTTACGGTTAAAACGTAAATAACGTATACTTTGTTAACATTATTTGTAGATGAATACAACGAATGGGTGACCATTGTCAATGTCAACTCTTTTCAAAGGTTTTAAGTTATTACTTACTTCAATAATCAAACTTGTTGATTATCTCATAAAGCCATATTTCATCCTTCAAACTTCCAGTTTTGAAACATGTTTATATACAAATCCGAATGAAGTCAGGATTTTCCCCTCGGGAGGAAATATCATCATGTCTGGCACGAGAATACGCGATAATGCCACCAAAATACCTTATTCACCCTAAAGAGAAAATGTCTGATGACGTCAGAGTATATCAAATGCCCCACTGGGACACAACCTGCTATTTTTCATGCTAATGACCGGGTTAAAAAATAGGACGTCAGATCGTTTAGATTCTGTCCACAACAAATAGACGATATACTTTGGCTAAATGCCTGGGGATGATTCCAATCTTTCATAAAAACGAATAAGAAATTCAGTGACTGCATATAGTTTGTTTTGTATTGAGCGGTCATTGAGTGCAAGAAACATGGAGTTATGTGATTGTTTGTCTGTATTTGTGTTTTTCTGTGTGTGTGTGTGTATGTTGGCCTGTCTGAAAACATGATTTCTCAAAAAAGCATATAGCTAATACTCGTCAAATCTTATAGGCCGTTGTAAAATGACACTATGTGTTGTTTATTGAGTGTCTTCTAAGTTCAAACGATCTTGTTAAAAGTGTTTAACTTTTAGAGCCAAACTATAGCGTTTCTGGTTCGTTAACAAACAAACAAACTAGTTTGGAGTACAGATAAAGGTATTGTACACAGATAGACCAAGAGCACAAATACGTCACAAGAATCGATTAGGCATATCAAGTAAAATTATTGAGTGATAGGTCACAAGCTCAAACACCACAATGAAAACTTTTCATTTGTTAACGACAATGCTTTTTGTTTGTCATTTAAATCGCTTTAAATCGTTGTGTGTCCGAGTCCCAAAAATTGACAGAATTTTCCAGTCGACAAATTTGCTAACTTATTTCACCTGTCAACCCAGCAGTATAAATGGGTACATAATATTTAGTCTTTAAATAGTTTCTCGCTGTCGCTTAACTGGCTGACTGCTTGTATACTATGAATGTACATGTAGGTCTCCGTTGAAGTGAATACTTTCTTTGTACTCTGAAAGTGTATGTATAGCATCGTAACCGGTCAGGGTAATATATAGTCATGCGCATTAAGCATGTCGTTGAACTAAGAATGCGCTAAATTAATGCCCTATCTTATCATTAATTTGTTGGTTTAACTAATCTGTTTTTCTTCCATTTTTTGATACTTTGCTTTATATCATCGTCTTACATAGGGTGATGAACACTGCTAAAAGAACCAATATCATTTGGATTTTATCACCTCACTTTTTTTAGAATATACTTTATTTAAGTTGATACGACAATTTAAATACACATTTAAAGTATACCGCAGCTATAACTCAAGACAGAAAAAGTAGAAATACATTTGACAGACAACTATGGTTTTGAGGTACAAAATAGACAAATAGACAAGAACCCAGATAATTGAGAATAAATGCAGGAAACGATTATATTTCCCTTTCTATTATTTCGTTTATACATAATTGGTCTCCTAACTAACAGATTCCGATTCCTAATAACTTCATCGTCTTTAAACACTGATTTGTTTTCTTAGTTCCAATCCCAATAAGTAAAAGGGGAAGACACTCAGTTCTTAATTCAAAATGCTTTACACCGGAATCTGTTTGTGATTAATGACGCCCCAACTCCTTGTCTCACTTTGGTTCCAGAATAAATATTTTCCGAGCGTCTGCAAATTACAATCTTTTTAACGAGTACACGCTGATGTTTTAATAGGATAATTGAGAACGGAACATGGACAGTTGCTAAAGGTTAGGGAAACATGAGAGAATATAAAATAAAAGAGAAACTTTTAAACAAATTGTATCCCTCAATAATTATTGTGTCAAATCATCTCTACATAATGAGGTCGGTCGATAACTTCTGACAACCTCAGCTATGTTCAACAGGGTCCATTAAATCCACGCATGTAACATAACGCTTAGGTTCCTTCTAAAAATAAGCTCTTATTACCCAGAAGAAATTAATTTTTATTTCCTGTGAGGGTATTTATTTACAATCATTTTAAGGCATTGCAAGTCCTTGCTGTGTAGAGACAAGTGGGACATACCTGTTGAGGTATTACCAAAAATGACTTGGAGCAAGGGCTCGAACTAACTTTCATGATAGTCGGGTTTGCTCACCAATATACTATTTCGGCCCCATTATTATTTATAATTGCGAACTCATAGTTCGTATATTAGTAAACGAGCCTTGAATTGTTTTGAGAATATCGTATTTATTTTCGGAAAGCACGCCAGCTAAGCTACAAACAACATTCTGAACGAAAGATCTACAAGCTGCACTTTCATTTGATTCGCACCTTTGCCCAGAAACGGAAGCCTTTGACTTTGACTGAAATAGAAATGAACAAAGGGACCTGCACACATTCTTAACTTTTTGCAATCAAAATATTCAACTTGACAAATGAATGCTCGTATTATCAGTATGCACGCTCCTATAGACTTAGAGCCCAGTAAGAGCAAAACATCTGTGAGAGATACATGAATCCTGTTATTTCCTACTTGAGCAAAGGGTGCGCAATAAGATTTTTTGAAAGATTTGCTATATCAATTTTATGGAACTCGAGCTCTATATCGATGAATGTATATCGATCAATGTTTTAACGAGATCAATATTTATCAATCAATATTAAACGATAGTGCCATTAATTTGGTACATTTAAAGCACAATATGATTTGATGGAGATTCGTAGAAAATAATAGACAACCAACTTTAAAAATATCTAATAGATAATACATAGTAAAATAGTAATAATAATTCATTGTGAAGTCATGGTCAAGAATTATCACTGTCCTTATTTTATCTTAATTCTCGGCTTGAACCAATTTCGATGCAAAATTGGTAAAGAATCGTAAATAAATTACCGACTTCCCGCTATTTAAAAAACTAGAGACGTAAACGTTCTAAATATCAAACATATATTGTTCGGGCATCGATTACGGTCGGAACTCTACCTCCATGTCAATTATGAAAGTTCAAGTTCAAATGACCAATTTGTGACTGGACAAACAAACACTTTGCCTTATTAAACATCAATTCATTGTGTTTGCTATGGCTATCATCTTTTTCATCAGTCACAAAAAGCGAAACAATATCATGAACGGTTATGTACATAACAACAGTATTATTGAATAAAGGACATATCACCGGGTCCTGTAACAAGTCTAAATACATCTTCAATATGGTAGACTTAGACAGGATTTTAAGAAAAACAATGTTACTGTTATCCCATGTTTCTAATATTGCTAGTATTTACTCACCACCCACCTCCTCGTTTACGGTTCCTCTTTTCGCGATATGAGTGAACTCGAGGGCATATTGTCGTGAACATTAGTTCCCAGTAGCGCCTTGATCGAGCTGTCGCGCTCGTAACAAATGCTGACTGACAGATGACATTGCGCGCCATGTGCTGCAGTGCCAAGCTTTTCTCATGCTAGGCAAAACTTTATTCCTAGTGAGCAGGTACTAATCCTCAAAAAAGACAATTCGTCAATTATTATTTATTGTCTAAACGAGTCTGAGCTGTGAAAATAGTAAACTTGAAGGGATTGCAGTGAATAAATTGAATTTGTGATCAAAATAAAAGGTTTATTCTGTTGTTGGATAATGAACATCAGTTTGTGCATATGTAAGTAATAAAATGTTTGAATGAATTGTCAATGCACTATTCAGCATGATTTTTGTGCAATTTCGCAACTATAAAAGGACATACGGTGAAACTTTAAGTCAATATTGTGAAATTAAGCATTAGACCGTGTGACAAAATAAACTAAAACAAAGTAACGAAATTACAATCGAAAAATAATAATAAACATTGTTAATCAAATGCTCAGATATTTAATCAAATACATTGAGATACGAAGGAAATAAAAGTAATATATAGTTAGAATTGTTTATTTCTCATTTTTTTATTCGTCCCTTTTTTCACATATTTCCCCGTCACTGCGCACAGCGACGCACTATATAGCGTAAGTAGGTCACATCGCTCAATCGGTTACAAATGTGTGCGGTGAAATTGCAAGTTGAAATTGCGAACGAAAGAAAAATAGACATTGGGTGTTTTTCGATTAATTGTTCATAGTTTATTAGTTATATATTTCTATTTTGTCCTGCTATCTTATACATGCAAGATTCCAACATTTGGTATTGTGACCTTCTATTTAATTTTTGTGCTTATTATAATTTACTCTGAGGATATAGGGGTATTATTCATGCTCTAAAGGTTCATTTAGCGAGGAATAATGGGTCTAAAAGAATAACAATAAGAATAAATTAGTTTTTTCTCAAATGTAAACCAACAAACAACTGGAATACATTTGATAATATGATTTTATTTCAGAAAATATAGATTAAATCTGTGTATATAATTTTCACGTGTTTTCATTGAATGACAATTTCCTTCGGGATAAAACAGTTTTTTGAATTTGATAAAATTATTCTATTTGCTAGACTTTTGGTAAACCCGGCTTTATTTATTGAGTTGATTAAACTCATTGGCTTATTCAAGACGTATTCATAGATTTATTCATTTAAGATCACATCCAAACGGCACTTATTGTTACGGGATTCTAGACCATAATAAACTCTGTACTTCGTGACCCAGCTTACAAGGAGAAAAAGTAATGTAAACCTGATGACAGAACCCCCCTCCCTACACACATACCCTGGGGAAATACCGTCTGTAATGTCAGAATTATATTTTTTTTAAATCTGAAACGCACTCGCAGCAACAAAATCATTTCGTTTTTACTTTAGCCGTCTCAATACACTTAAAAAAATAGTCTGGAATATCTACAAACTCCTCAGAATATGCGATATTTGTTAAGTGGATTGAATGTATATGGTTTAATATAATGTAAATAAAGTGGACAAGAATCTCACGAGAAGCACATCACGTAATTGGCGAATAAAAACGCAAAAGTGGGTGCACGCAGTATCCATTTCATAGCAGCTTTGGTCCGTAGATAATATTCTGTCTCCGTCAAAAAAGATAATGGTGATGACCGTATCGATAATAGCAATAATTTGTATGATTCATAGGACATACATATTGTAGAAATACATTTCAGGCCATTATAGCATTACGAAAAAATTAAAAGTTCATTGTTTGTTGAAATAATCCACATATAACGCTTAACTGTACATCTGTTTATATCTACAAATACATTGCTAAAGTGTCAGATTGATTGAGTCAACACTGTGGATGTAATCTCATCGCATACAAATATGCCAGCCAGCCACAAACATATAAACAAATAAACAAATACACAGATTTATTATTCAGTTCTGTAGATGATGACGTTTATTAGCTTGCGTTCTATGTTAAACTTCTTAGCCCAACAAACAGACATCTTACTATCAGATGATAATGTTGTGATATTCGGTGTATTCTAATACAATTTCTTTACTTGCATAAGTCATGCATTTGTTTTTTTATTTTTGTGCATTATGACTGAAGAAATTATTTCATATTAGTAATGTTTCAAATTGGTAATTTAATACACTTAAACATGAACGTCAATATTAGATATGCCTTTTATTTGACATTTGTGGTCCAGGTATATAATTATATTCATGACATGATAGTTCGTTTTTTTTATTTGAGGTTTAGTCGCCGTACTTTATTAATTTAATTATTTCATGTAGATTATTCATCATCACATTATTGCAAATTTATTTGAACAAGTTTATGTTTCAATATATTTGTTTTGCAGTAATTTAAATTTTAAACTTAACTGATCATTGATCTGTTTATTCTTTATGATCATGTTTTTAAGTATTTCTAGGAGATCAATTATCATTTTTATTTTCAAAAATGGTTGAAGGAATGTTTCGCTGATGATGTTGAAATATGATTTGCTGCCATGAATGCATTTAATAAGATATAAGTTTGCATCAAATGATACTTAATATTTTGTTTTGTGTTCACTTGAACTAAGTTCTTGTATATTTCTAAGCGTATGTTCTAAACATATATTGGATTCCCCTAAAAAGAATGATCAAATAGTTTGTACAGAGAGTTTATGAGGTTAAATAGCTGCATTTTCTTGACGGAGTACTCACTTGCATGACATCTTTACGAGGTAATAAAGTATAATTGTTTAAGTGATTGGTACTTTTTGCAATAAATTAGCAGTCCCCAAAACATGTCATGGTAAATTTACTCGTACATGGATCATGTAATTTAAATAGCTGTATTTTATGGCGGAGAACTCAATTGCATGGCCAGGAGACAATGTATCTTTTTTTTTTTGGGGGGGTCATTGCAATACACTATTAAACACGCTATGTGGAACATACAACCAGAGATCATAAAAAAATGGAAAAGAGACTCGATAACAAATTAATTATTTTTTCATTATGATCCATTCAGAGTGACATGTTATAAACAGTTTAAATTGTTGATATTATATTACGGCGTGGTCGTATATGCTATTGAAATTCCAATTTATTTTCATCTCTCCATTCTTATTTCTTTTTTTAATCCATTTTCTTTTTGATCGGCCTTATTTCCTCTTTTTTAAAGGTTTATTTGATCTTTTTTCCTTCATTTTGTTTCAATTATTGTTCTTTTTTTCATTCTCTTTCGATTATATTATTATTCGTACCTAGTCAATACAATTGTGTTTCATTTTTGGCTTTACTTTTTAAAAAGTTGCATCAATATTTTTACGTTTTTGTATTTGTGTTTCCATGCCTTCGTTCATTATCTATACAATACTACAATAGAAGCTTGTTATATTTTAATGGACGTTGTGTTATCTTATATGATTCATGTTGACTTTAATCTTCCATTGTTAATTTTGGAAGCTTTTTAGTTGATGGAAAGCGACATGTGAACGAGGTTTTAGATCATCTTAAAGGCGCTACATGAGACGTAATGTCTTGGTAATTGATTTCACGGTCATCGTATTCAATTTCCCTAGTGTACTGCCTTGATGTGTCTGTGCAGCCAGTGAAACGTTGACTGATGTCTTTGGTCGAGTAAAATATCTTCTTTAGGCCTTCTTTTATGAAGATATTTCCCTCAATACATGTGGGGGTATAGCTTTCGAAATATGTTGGGGGTAGCTTCGATAGGTTTCATTGCACCCTCTCATCAGGTCTAGGACGGACTTTATTTGTATCGATCCTAAGGGAAACTGGAAACAAAATGTTGTGATACCAAAAACATGTTGGACGTTTTGTCCTTCTTTCACCGTTATAGTTGCGTAATGGTAAGACGTCTGCCTCTTGAGATAAAGGTAAGAATTTGAATTCCGACCGGGACTTACCTTTTTAATATAGGATTTTAGCAGCGACCACGCCTTGCACTTGATATATAGGAATTCCTGATAAGACTAGTCGGTAAAGTTTCAGCATACTGTGACTTCATAGGATATACAAGTAGCTGAAAGAGTATCACCGTCACCGATAAACCAACCATAAGTTTTCTGAACACCTATTGGTAAAACATATGATGCGAGATGTGGAATACATCAATATAAGATTTAATTTATTTTTATTCTGTTCTTTAATATATTTCTTCTTTTCAGCTATACGCCAACCCGAAAACAGGGCATCATTAAGGGAAACCTTTATTTTAGTTTAAGAAAGGAAGATAAAAATAACAAGAAACACTCATCTAAAACAAACTTCAGTGCGTTAAACAGTTTTCTTACAAAGCAGCTGAAAGCTGACGAACGAGAAAAAAAACTATGACTTGTATGTCAATGACATTGGTTCAATAAAGAGTCAATGATATGAACTATTTTCTTGTACATTGCTTACATTCATTTTGTCAACATTAATGTTTTTCTTATTCCCCAGGGTGTCATCATTGGCCATACAATCACAATTACTGGATTATAACGGATTATCATTTGTTTAACATGGTGGATTTAACCTATGAGTTTATTCAGAAGCCGGTAAGTAACATTTCAGATAACGCAAAGACTAAAACCACTTAGTTAAAAACTGTTGCGATTTTGTATGTACATGCTTAAGACATAATGCGCACAATGAATCCTTGGGGAACCAGGAGAAAAAAAGAGCCACATCCCTTTCAAACCACACATGGGAAAACAACCTAGGTCCTGAACCAATGCTGAAAAAAGATATCCTTACAGATGCCCCCTAGTACAGAAAACCTACAGTGATTGTGACCTGTGTCTAACGAAAAATTTGCATATATAAAGAGCTACAACAACTCTTAGTACCTTAACAAAAGGACTGACCTTGCACTAATATGTCGCCACAAAGCAAAATTCCGACTTTGAGCTCTTCAAGTAAACCAAACAATTATTGTCTCTCATGTATATTGATCAATCCAAAAGGTCAAATGTACTCCACTGTGTGATTACCAGCTTTTTATGCAAGCGGGAGACGAGTCTTTATTATAATACTAGTCATTAGTAAGTATCCTAGCCTTACAACTATGACCTTCAGCGTCTGGTGCTAATGAGACTATAGCATTACTCTATTAACATATCATCGGGTCAAACAACATCTATGATAATGATGTCGCAATATCATATGACAAACAATTACAAGATTTCCCAAGGCCAAATGTTCTTAGATATAAGGTGATTAAACTTGTCTTTCTTTCATCCATAATAATCACCCCTTAGCTATACGTCTATGTGTTCTAAATTAGAAAAAAACGTATAACACTTGTAACATAATATCATCGAATCATAAGACATGTAAGATAACGATGTGACAATATTGTATGATTAAACATCTCGCTATCACACAAAGGTGTTTATTTGTATTACTTGTTGTTTAGAAATATAATTCATAATTTACCAAAAGTCCTGAAAACGCACTTTTTCATATACATAAATGGCAAATTTTCCAATGAAATGCCCTGTGTTGCAAAATAAAATGTTTTCTATCACTGAAAGTAGAAGTTAGATCCAACAGATTATTCCAAAATACGTGTTCTGCATCTTTATTCCCGTTTTACCAAATAATTAGAAGATAAAAATGAGAACTACTAGATGCCACTAGAACCATGGACGTACCTAGGGAATAGGAGATGCATCCCCAAACTGAAACTGAGTGCTTTTTTCCTCTCTTTCCCATCCAACTATGGCTCTAAATTATGTACCATTCAGCTGCCGTTTTAAAAAATGTTCCTCAACCCTCCTTAAAAAAGCTAGAATATGCATTATTTAGCCTTCAATTTTCAACCCCCTCCCCCATCTTTACATAATTATAAAATACATCATTAAGCTCCGATTTTATTAAATCCTTCTTATACATCTTTAATACATCATAAGGCTTCCATTATTCACCCCCCCCCCTCCCTTAGCATGGTTCTAAAAAGCATCTCTTCATATGGAATCATACCTTGTTAAACTGTCTCCAATAAATACGAGGTGAAAAAAAATAAAAATGTATATTTCAAAAGAGTGAGCTGTCTAAATACAGTCATTTGTAGTTTTTTTTCATATACTTGCTCATACAACATATTTTTCGTTTGCTCATTATATGGTCTTAGGATATCCAGAATCAAACCTGAAAATAGAAACTTTTCTTCAACAACTAAATCAATATGACAACTATTTCTTGAAAAGATCAAATAAGAAGCAATGGATAAGCCTGTGGTGGTAATGGTAAAGTTATTTTCGGATTGAGGATAATTATTTATATATCTTCATAACCAAACTTAGATAAATATTTATTCTAGCAAAAATGGCTTGCTTTGTCAGATAATACAACTAATCATATCAGTTGTTTAGATTTATTCGACCTATTAGGAGTTGTTTATAAACAAGATCCGTTTGTCAAATGTCAGAACTCAAAACATTTAAACCTGGCAAAAACCATTTCTTAAGACCGGTGCACTAGATTTCACTTATTAGTTTTAACAATATGTTGACTTTTTTTTAAAGACCACTTGCACACAATTACTAATGATATGTGGTATTTAAAGACAAGTGTAATAAAGTGATTTTATGAAACCTCTTAGTATATTTTTCGAATGACCTTTAAAGATAAAATTGGCTTTGATCAATTAGTATAGTTAATATCTGGAAAATAACTCAAGACGAAGTGTGCACAGTTTTGAAATGTCAAGCCTTCTCCTAATTCTAGAATCTGAATATTGAGCCACGTCTAAAGGTAGACCCCCCCTAATAACATACAATACAGCACGGGTGTATAGCTATTAAAAACATATTGATTTCATTGAAGAACTGTCGCTTCATTAAGAACCCTTGAATATACTTCTCCAATTTAATCTTTCCAAGCGCTGTTTATTTTTGGAGTTATTGACTTTGCATCTCATAACTAGATAAATTATAGATAAAAGTTCAAAGTTCACAGTTGTTCGATTTGCTTTTAAGACACGTAATTAAATATCAAGTCTTTTTGTGTAAAGCAATAAGAATTCCGTCGGGACGCACAACACTTAGATATATTTATAAAATATTAATAAGAACGCTGAAATAAGATAAAACACACATAAGGTTAAACATACATACACATGCACACATACAATCAGAACTATATACATTGTACACACATTAAAGCACACACGCAAACAAATAAACACATACCTTACATTTAGGTGAATAAATTACTTTTTATTCGGGTACAAAATTGTACTGTTTCATTACATATGTTATTTATTGTCGAATTGTGAGAGCCTAAATTTAAATATTCTGTTTGTAGTGATAGTAGCAGTCGACCGGCGTAGTCGACTTTAGCACCTTTTAATGGCAAGAACAAGGAAAAGACACATTATTCAAAGCTGTAAAATGTCTATGCATTTTTTGTCTCGCAGTCTGATCATGAATTCCTTTGGTTGTAAAATTATCGAACTGTGAAATGAAAGAAATACTTTATTGGCGAAAATACGAAAGAAGAACCAAGATCACTATGAATAGATGGAATGAATTGACTCCAGGTTACAAATGGACTAATAAGGAAGTAATTTCAATTGAAACCCAAGATCCGAGTTACTTAATGTACGAGCAACATATCTTTCATTTATTGGTCCTAGGAATAGATTCAACCTTAGACGAGAAAAATAAAGAAATAAAACAAATAAAAAATTGGGACAAAAATAATCATGTTGACTTAAAGTATAATATGACAGCTAAATCCTCAAATGAGGATTATCAAGTCTCCATTTGGAAAATTAGAGCGTTTGTGCAAACACTGTTAATACAACCTTTGTTGTTAGTGTTAGAAACTGAAGTTGTGACCTTTTTAATAAAAATCAAACGGATCTTCATAAAGAAAAGACATCGAGGCTTTTCCGAACAGGAGAAAATTAGTGAGTTTTAAATGAGCCTTACTTTGTTCTAGTTAACGATTCTCTTCAGAGGATGACGAAATACTTAGTCTTCATCGTGTAGTTTGGCTTATACTGTCAATGAAAAACGGAAGGTTTGATCATGTGTAGTCACGACTATCGATACGACTTTCGGATAATATTTGTTTGTATTGAACATCTGCCTGGTTCGGATGTAAAGTAACATACAGTAGAACCCGGTTATAACGAGGTCAACGGGACTGGGCGATTTGCTCCGGTTGTATCCGGTCTCTCGCTTTATCCGAGATCACCGATAACAGCGATTTTTAAAGGTACTGTCAACATGACCTCTAGTCAGGCGACAGTACCGTGTAACCATTGTTATTGACAATGGGATGAGAGTTGCATGACGCCTATGCACGCACTTGCGTCGATATTATTCATTATTTTCTTGTTTCTTTTCTGTTTTATTTTTGAAAATGCGTTATTTCAACGAGCAACAAATCATGAAGTTTACATTTATACAGCAGTGAATTGTTCATTAAAAACATCATGGTAACAAAAGGTATATATACATAAAAGCAGTATCAAAATCTGAACATTTCATTTGAAAAACATAGACATAATTTTGGGCTGTCGAAGAGTCACACGCAAAGTTAATTAATAGTCCCTATGCAGTAAGCGGACATACGAAGTCCAGTCGCAGACAAATAAACTCGAGCCTTTCAACGCGCCGCTCTCAGATGTTTTGATTTGAGAAGTGTTTCTTTTAATTTCGACCTGTCTATTCGACGTTAGTTGTGTTGTTTGCTTTAACTGAGATTTATTTTCCGACTTTTTCAATCGACCATGACTGCTAAATAGCTCGTTATATCCTGTCTCCATTGGATTTTATTTCGTTGTTTCCGATTTTAAAATACTAATATAATATATGGGGAAAAAACGGGGCTTTTTGTTTTGCTCGCTATATCCGAGGTCTCGCTAAAACCGAGTTCGGTGTAACCGGGCTCTACTGTATTTATTTCAGTTCCTCAAAAATTATTGTTCTATATCTGAATGAAGTTTCTTGGTTGGTTCATTATTTATAAAGTCCGTTATCAGATCCATTCAACAATGTGCCATGTTATATATTATTTAATATAATAAGTGAAAAGATTAAGCCTATTTATTTCATATGTCCTGCGGTATGGACAACATTAGACAAACAATATTCATTGTCTTGTTCACATAACTTTTATAAAGCCTTGTTCTATTACACAAATCCATTCTTACAACAAATGAGATTTTAGTAAAACTTTCTGCCACTGACATGATATAGCTAGAATTCTGGTGTCACAAGATTCCATACGAAGCTTCGTATGATCTTGAAAATAAATAAACTGTTAAGAAACTAGATAAAAGACACCGAAGCGTTATCAAAATTGCTTGTCTGAAAGCACGATTTCTCAAAAATAAATAGCTTAAAAGACACATATAGCTTAGGAATCTTATATTATAGAGGTCTACTAGATCTAGGTATGTTGGTCTAGGGGTTATTTGCGAATTAATACTCATCTTTGCTCAGCTCGCCAGCGAAAACCACGACAAAAATCATTGGGGTATCTGTAGTTTTCATTTGTGTTGGTAGTTAGAATAATTTAAAAAAAACTATAATTTGTATAAATTGACACCTCCCAAGCAATGACTCCATTTAAAAAACGGATGTTCAACGCAGCCCTTATTTTGCTGCACACCATCATGAACATTTTAAACGGAAGGTAATTTTCTTCTTCTGCTGAGCTGATTCTTAGAGGTAATACCAGGTGTTTACAACTTTCAAATAATATTTTTTTTAGAATATTTGAGTCTTTCACTGCCACTTTTGAATATTTCTGATGATAAAGTTGCAATGAGAAGGAGCGT
>JAUUEB010517682.1:0-17653 GCA_032362205.1 Clione limacina | reverse complement strand
TTTCATCATGGATTGCCCCGGAGCCTCATAGGCATACACACATTCCCCCCCGTCAATTCCATCTACCCTAAATTGTGGGTAAAGACTAGTAATGTCTTCTTTGATGGATTGGGTCAGGGTGGTAACCAAGGGTTTATCCGTTATTTTTATAGCCGTATGTCGGTCTAGGCCTTTAATGAAGCGAAACAGCTCGTGGTGTATGTCGAAGGCTACCACGGGAAAGTAATTCTTGTCTAGTACGTACAGGTCTACTATACGAGCGGCTGCGCACACACCCATGCCGTTCGGTACGTGTAAAAGCGAGAAATCTTCGTCCCCAGTGACGTATAGGGTAGACTGGGGGAACATTACCCTGCCTTCGGGCGTGTATCCTACTACGAACCAAGGAAAAGCTTGTTGGGGACACTTTATATATATGTCGTATTCTCCTTTTACTACTCTAGGGTACCCACCGAAGACTTCGGACCTGGTAATGTTTTTGGGCATATTATTACCCCTCTTAAAGTCATTCTTGTCTACGTCGAAATACCACCCTGCAGCGAATATACCACTCTCTTCGGTGTCTTTCATCTGAATGTCGTCCGGGGTGGAAGAGCTATACTCGATAATGTCTTCCTTGGCTCTGTAGGGTGTATACTCGCCGTCTGGTTTGTCTTGGAGAAGGATAATATTTTTTCCGTCTATTAGTAGAAAAACCTCCTTTGGTGTCTCGATCTCGTCTGTGTGAGGCGTGTATATGAGACTGGAATCTTCGGGGGTGTATTGTACATATAATATAATGCCATACTGCCTTGCGAAATACTGACACACATCGTTCAGGGTATTATTTTCTTGGTCTGGGAAGGGAATATTTGTGTGGGAAAGAGCCCTAGCGCCTGCTGTATGCACGGCTGCTGTCAGGGCATCCACGAGGACAAGTTTCGAGTATTTGAACACTTTAGCCATGTCTGCTGCTGTTACCTCTGGTAGCGACAAGACTGTAATCAAATACTCCTTGGATGAAGTGATCAAGTCTTTCGTAACCAAGTTTGAGACGCAAGATATACAGCGTTACACAGCAGATTCCTTTTCAGACAACACTGCGGGGGTGCTCCTTACTCTATTAAATCTATTCAACACACTCAAGTTTTCGTCTCCGCTGTTTAGGTTGAAAATGACAGAGATTAGCGGTGGATCCAAGGGTAAGATAGTACCTCTAGCCACAATGTTGGATATATTCTTTTCCAACTACTACTTCTCGTCCAAAAAAGAGTTTGACACGAAATGCCCCTGCATATCACAGATGATAAACGTAGTTAGTAGCTAATGGATCATGTTGGTGGTCAATTATTCCCTCAATATTGGATATATTCTTTTTTTACTATCTCTATACCAAAAATAGATTTACACAAAACAAGTGTACAGATTTCATTGTGCATAGTTGGCGGGAAAATTGAAAATTTACTAGGCTTCGATGAGTATTCGTTTGTGAGGCTCAAATTTTTCACTTCAATTATTACAAAGAGTAAATAATGGATTCCAAGACCAGCAAGAAAAGAACTGAGCATGATGGACAGACCGGCCATGCAAAGAAGGCAAAGATTGATGTGGACAGACCCAAGTCTCCTCCATCTACAATTAATGTCAAACCAGGTATTAGGACGTTCAAGTGCACTCCAAAAGAGTATTGTCAAGAGGCTGTTACGTTTTTGAAGACCCTGAACCATGTTGATGATGCGTGTGTGGTTTCAGATGAGGGATATGTTTCTGCATTCTTTAACCGGAGGTTCAGTCAACAAAAGGATGCTCTTACAACTGATAAATGGTCGCTGGAGTACACTGCCGATATTCATCTCGCGAGAACCAAACAGGCACCGTGCCCAGTACCCCTCAAGTTCGTGTCAGACATGGATTTGTCTGAATTGAATACCGATGAGAATATGCCTATCCTGCAATGGATATATGCAACATACGGGCGCATGTCTTATGACAATAACAGACAAAAGTTTGTACTGTTCTCTTACGACGCCCTGTATGCAATGGGTTTCTATAATGACGTCCCAAACGCGGCTCGAAATATGGAAAGTTTGGGTGGTGGCGAAAATTGCATACCCAATAATGTATTTCTTATGCATTGCGACAAGTTGTTCAATCGTACCAATCTGACAAAAGATTGTCATGGCGTCGATGGAGATATCATAAACCCGATAAAGTACAAACCAATGTCCAGGCAGGTATTGGTAGTCAAGTCAGGTTACATCACAGGCACATTTATGAGGTGCAATTCTGAGAAAGCCAGAAAACTTTGTGGATTAGTTGGGAGACTTTTCGATACAATGATCATGAAGCCTTCTGCAGAAGCCCATGTAAAAGAAATTGGACCTACGCGGTTCGAGACTGAGGTGGGTCATGTAGCAGATAAAGCACTCGCCAACGCCTTATCGGAGGCTAAAGACTTTAAAATCAAGTATTTGGAGGCCATTGTGGAAGCCAGGGACGCAAAAATCGAGACAAAGGAGATGCAAATTGAGTTAATTACACACAAGACCGTGAATAATCCGATTCCCTCACTCTACTTGGATGAAACGAAGACAAATCCTCGTATTGGGTGTGTTATGATGTCCCACGGGAAGCTTGTCGGCAATAAAACCTACATTAGGATGGTCTACACCGAGATGCGCGACTCTTCAGATACTAGAAGAACACTCAGAAACAGTTCTAGTCATCTCAAGCTACCCGAAGGGGATGAAAAAATATTGATTCTGTACGGTGGAGAGAATGTAAAACGGCTTAGGACCATTATGGGTGACATTTTTGGTGAACTACCCAGAGAGGGTAGACGCCCACTCAACGTGTTCCCGACAGGAAATGTTGAAGATACAGTCGCTACTATCAAGTCAAGACTGATCGACCGGGTTAGCGGCTGCTTCGCAATGGGTATGTACATGGTAAACTATAAACAGAAGGTCGCATTCAGCAACCAAACCATCATCGACAGCCTACCCAGGGAAGACAAGGCATTTTGTAATGAACTGATCAGCGAAATTCGAGTGAATTATAATAAACAGTAAAACACAAGGACTCAAGACGTTATTTTGAATTACTTTATATAATTTCTTGTACACTATACACATCTCGCCCGTAGACGCTGTTGAGGTAGTCGTCCACAGTTTCATATCTCCTGAGACCTAATACGTCCCATAAAAACACTTGTTTGCGGCTCTCGCTCTCGTTGATAACAATTCCGTACTGGCCGTTGATGATGTAATTACCCCTTTCGGACATCGCAATAGTTTCCAAAGGACAATCTCTAGTCTGTATCATGTCTTTTCCTTCAGTACACAGTTCGTAAATGCTATTAATCTTGTCCGGCGTCCATTGAATCATGTTCAGTGAGTCACAGTATTTCAATCCGTACTTGACCGCCTTTACATTGTATCTGGGGAAACAAAACCAGTCTTCAACATCATTATCCATCCACCATTCTTCTCCTTCATATGCCCAATTAGCTGGGGTATGATACAAGGGTTTAATATTTCCGACACCCCAACAAACGGTCAGGCACTTGAAAATATCACCAAACGGGTCGTACCCTCCCTTAAACAAATAGCTTCTACACAATGTTTTTGATAATGCGATATCGCGCGACAGTACAAAGTACAAAACGGTGAAATCAAAGTCTCTCATGCATACTAACGGGTTATTCTCTTCTTTATCCGTTATTACAGTCTCGATACAGTGGTCGATGTATCCCCCGTTCAATTTTAGGGAATTTTCAAAGAATTTAGCGTAAAACGGATAAAGTAGTTTGGCGTGTCCGTCGCTGGCCGGGTACATGGGAAAGTTTGTCAGGTGAGCCACGTTGGTGTGCCCGAAATCTTTATAGTGCACATTGTAAGCCAGAGCGTTGACCAGAAACTTGATTATTCTAGTTCTCACCAACAGTATGTGAGGGGGGATCCTCACCATCCGTTCATTATTAATCATCCCCACCAATTCGGTCAATACACCACACACCCTTTCATCTTTTGCCACAAACCATCTGTCTAGCCGAAAAGACATGGGTGTAAACAATTACTTTTGTTTTCTGACCCCAATGGTGGACAGAGAAGAAGAAAATCGCGGCCTGACCGACATTCACAAAAAATTGGCAAGGGGTACAAAGCTGTTCGAAGCCGTCAAGAGGTGTATGATAGACAACAATACGCGTTTGGTGGGCTTGTTCACACCTCACGCAAGATCCAATTTTTTCAATAAAAAAGAAAATTTAATCTTTCCCGACCGGTTCCCCGAAGACTACGTGCACGAATTCGAGTGTTTGCTAGCCCAGAGCAGCGGCATACTATACATTAATCTAGACAAGGCGTCCGCAAAGATCATCGAAGTAGTCGATGAGGCAAGTTACAACAGCGCCCTATTGACAATGTTTGTTCAGTCGGTGCAGCACATCAATCCGACCGCCGGAATCTTGTACGAAATGGATGGCAAGCCTCCCAAGTACGGCGCTGGCACGTTTATCTCTTCCGCGCTCAATCTGTGCTGCTTCAAACGTATTGTAGCCTATATGGTTAGTGGGGCGGACTTGACCGTGGACATAAAGTTGATGGTGGCAGATCACGTCAACCATTCGGGTCTGCTCGACCAAGCGACAGTGAGCAAGTGGCTGTGCAGTTAGCCCCTTTATTAACTTTGGTCAACCGTAATTCGCAAAACCTTATGATCAACCATAATTTGCAAATTATGGTTGATTTGACCCCGGGATAGTATTTAAATGGAGGAGCGATCATCCTTTTTCATTCGATCATTTGCTACAACACAACAATGACTTCAACTGTTCAGACTGCTTCATCCGCCAAAAAGGAGGATAAACCTCTGTTGGAATCGACCAACTCGTGTCTAATCAACACTTCTCAGTTTGCTTTAACTGTGAAAACCGACGAACTCATCAATGCCGCCTCTAAACCGGACCTGCAACGGCTTATGGTGGCCGGGTCTATGTTGAACGACCACGTTCTGTTGCTCCCTCTGAGCGCGGTAAACCCTAGTTTCATGAAACCGAATTCCGTGTTTGGACAGCCGTTCGGGGAGGGGTATCACATGGATAAGCTCTTTCCAATGGTGGTTTGCGTCTCCAAAAAACCGGTTTCAGAGTTATTGGATCTGATTTACGACGACAAGGATGTGTACAAGAGGTGCAAGGCCCATGTCGAGTCGCTAGAGTCGCATGTCATGGAGAAGTTTCCCAAAGTACCTACCGAGCCGCTCACTGGCCTTGAAGATGCCCTAGAATACGCTGTGGACAAGAAGGGAAACCAGATGGTGGAGGACGACGAGCTTTTGTTGGTTTACACCACAGTTTACAACTCCATACACATGTTGGCCAACAAGGACACCATGTTGAGGTTTTCGGGTTATACTAACCTTGCTGAAGCGACCGTTACGGTCGGAGATCTGGCGACAAAGGCCAATAAGCTTTTCTCTTCTTCTCGCAACGCGCCTTACACGGAGGAGGCGCAGGACAAACCTTACTTGTACTGCGCAGAGACGGCGGATAAGGAGGCTGAATGTTTGTACAGGCTGGCAATGAGCCCCGTCGTCATGCAAGAGTATAAAACCATGCTCAGACAGATGCTCAAGTTTGGAAAGGGAGACTGCGGCGAGGCTTCTAACGAGACTGAAGAAGATGATAAGTCTTTCGAGATGGACTTGTTGGCCGCGCTGTACTCGTATACCTTTCCAGCGGGCAACACTAGTGGTATACTGTCCATCATAGGAGCGGCCATGGAATATAACGCCTTGACGACCACTCTGGTCAATATTGACAGGAAATATGATTATACGGACGTTAAACCGGAGGTGATGTGGAACATGTTGTGCGTGAGTTATCTTTCTCCGTTCTCCGCAATGAGCGTATCTCACATTACTACCATGGACAGTGCTAAGAAGGGGAAAATTCTGAAATACCACGATAGGTGTTCTAATCCACTGACCAATCTGATGTATTCCGGTAGCAGGGAAGGTGAGACGCTGGTGGGATTGGTTTTATATTTTGCCGAGAGAATCAGTAAGATGAGGGGTACCGCGGCAATGATCAACACTACGACCATCAGGAGTAAACAATGTAATTCCTGCAACAGCGGAGAACAGTGTGCAGCCAACTGGGTTAGTTTTTTCACCACCAATATGCCAATGTCTGAGAATTTGGTTGCAGGGAAGAGGAAAGTCATCGAGGGGCCCTCGAGTAAGACTGTAAACGTAGTAGCCATCACAGAGTACAACAAAGGAGCGACTGTCGTTGGATCAATTTCTAAAGGCGGTAGTTCGTATAATAAACAGAATGCGGATGGCCCTCCGGCTCCGTCGGAACCCAAGGTCAACGCTTCTCCCGCCTTTATCAGAGCTCACCATAAGATTGTGGACAATTATAAAGATGCTTTCGCTACCGAGTTGAATGCCAAGAGCATTGCGGTAGGTGATAAACGCGCACCACCCAAAGATGTTCTATCGTGCATATACTCGGCTCTGGATAAGGTTGGTAAGTCTGTGGCAGCCGCAACCGAGTTTGATAAGGTACCCAATAGATGCGAGTTTCCGCAACGCAAAGCAGAGTGTGTCCTGAATGACAACGAATGTGGGATACCCAAGACCAATATGGGTATGTTGTGCATGCCTCTTGCCAAGTCCAAGGTGGTTCTTTTGATGAGCAGGGCAGCCGTCAATGCTGGATGCAATCTGAAAGGGTTTAACACGAATCCCGCGTTGGCCTTTGAAGCCGTATCTAATGCGGTCGCGTCGTCCAATATGGGTGTGTACAGCGAGGTCAAGAACCAGAATACGTTCTCGCTCAAGAAGGTGTTTGTGGACCCCGAGGCTGTACGTAACAAGAAGAAGGTGAGCAATATACTCAACACCAACGACAAGGAAGAGTTGATTCAGGTCGCTTCGATCACCACTAAGCTGAATAGCAAATTTAAAATGCTGTGTGGCCTCTTCAATCCAGCGACTGAAACCACTTATACCAACTCGTCGTACTCCGCACCCAAGACTCATGAAGGAGCATTAACGCTGAAGCAGCGGGGGAATCTAAAGTCGATGATCAACTGGATGGTCAAACGACTAAATATGAGTTACAACAAGTCCAAGTGGGAGAAGACGGTGAATAAGATTATCGACACACTCCTAGCAGAGCCCCTGGGACAATTTAACAGCGACGAGCTTGCCACGATCACCGACTGGGACAAACTGTTGCCAATGTTTACGATGGGATCTTTGCTGGTCAATAACGATTACCGCGTCAAAGGGAATGATATGTATGACGGCCTGGCCGTACCGCGCTTCGCGGAGGCAAAGGACGTTTCTTCAGTTTTGCTAGACCCCATGAACAAGATTTTCTTGACGGAAGGACCCACTTTGGTGTTTGTGCGCACGGACGTGACATCTTTCGAAGCGCCTGTCAACGGCAAATCCAAGACGTTCACCGTGAGCAACCTCAGAGACCTACCCAAGATGAATTTATTTGTTGGTAACAACATGGCTGGTCTGATCAACACCGGCGTGAAGGGGGTATTTGTTCCCATCAAACAGAATGGATCGAGTGGAGATGCTAACGGGAGAGCGGTAGACAAGTTTGGGGTTGTATTCACCAACATGATGGCTGCCAAGACCACTATGGATATGATTGACGGGTTCGCAATGAGGGCCGGCGATATGTGTACAAAGATACGCAACGACTGCGGAATGGACGCCGAGGACAAGATTTTGTACGACAACGTACTGCAACTGTTTGCTAATTACAACGCCAACGTCCTATTGGACAACGAATACATGACATCCATTGCCGCGAACATCGATAACCTGACCGAGATCAATAAAATTCTGGTTGTGGCACGTGAAGCGTACGCCAATGAAGATGACGAGGGGGAAGACGGGGAGGATGGGCTCGATTTTGGTGCGAGCAAACAAATGGACACTGAAGAAGGGGGGGGGGGGGATTCGAGACCAAAGAAGAGCTGGACGACCTTGTGGGGTCGTTCAGAGGATAGTGAACACAACAATTATTTTTTTCAAGATTTTTTTATTATATTAACATAATTTTCTCTCTCTATGTCAGCATACGTTTGACGTCCCTCAGCATGGTGGCAGGATCAATTCCCGAGTTGTTCTGGTAGATGCCGTTGACTACCCCTCTGATGATCGGGTCTGTGGCATCGAGACTTTTGGTATACTTCAAGACGTAATTTATGTATTCTTCACATGACCAAGATGCCCCTTGTGATGATGCGCCCTCTGACCCGCCGCCGCCAGAAATTTTCTTGCCCTTTTTTTTAACGGGAGAATCCTCGGGTGATTCAACTATCCCGCCGCTGTAATCAGCCTCTCCGGCCGATGCCTTCTCCGTCCTGTATTTGGAGAACAAACCCATGTTTTGTGTAATAAAAAAACCTTATGAAATACCTTGTGTTTTTTGGCTTGTGTATATCACTCAATGTCTGGATCTCTGTTTTGGGTGGGTTATTTGTACAGACCACTCACAATGAACAAACTAACGTTGTAAATAAATACTTACAATGGCGCTGATCAAGAGAGGGTTGGCCTTGTTGGAACCGAGATTTACAAAGCGGGTAGGCGGCTGTGTGGAAGAAACCCGGGGTAAAAATGCTACTGATATCACGGGAGAGTCGTTGTCTCATATAGAAATGTTTTTTGCATCCACTTCGGGGGCTATGGGAACATCGGCGGGTGAGAAATCTGACAATATGATGACATTTTTAGTAGATGACGAGTTGGAAGCCAAACGAGCCGCTTTATCAGCTGGAGAGTCTGACTTGACAGAACAGAAAATCCGTGAGGAGAGGGAAAGGATACAGAAGGGAAAGGATATGGACGCCCATATGGCTAGAACTCTGGACGGAGACAAATCCTTGCCGCTCAAACATTATCTAGAGAGACAAATGAGGGAACGAGCTACTGTAGAAAGGATGAACTTTGTAGAGAAGGAGATCGCGGCTGCCAGGGGAGAGAAAGTATTGTATCTCACGCCATCTTTCCTCGTTGACGGCATATTTCCCATGCTTAAGGGGTTTAAAAAGAGCGAACTGGTGAGCGATATAAGATCTAGTATGTTCAGAGAGATTATTGAGTCTAGTCGCGGTATCCGGTGGGCACATGGAGAGGCTGATAATCCTATATTGAGTGCCGTGTTCGCTCCCGCGGTAGCTTCTGCCGTGTATCAGGATAATTTTCAAGAACTTTTACTACCAGCCTCATTCAGGCTTAACAATACCATGAAAATCAATCCCAAGGGCCCGATTATAGCTTTCATGGCCATGTTTAGTCCGGATCACGATCCCCTGGTAACCTTGGAAATTGGTAGACCCACTACTCTGAGAGGTTTGTTTGCCAACCTGTTGGACGGCAACTTGTACAGCGGATTCTCTATTTCTTCCCTTAAACAGCCGGTGCAAGTGGATAATGCTTACGAAGGCGATGACCTGTACACCTTCTGTACCAAAGCTCTCGAGGCTTCTTACAGGGCTGTCATGCTGACTATACTCAAACAGAGGGTGTGGAGGTCGGACAGATACCCAGATAATAGATTTGTGACAAACGTAAACGGAGTGACAGGAAAGAATAATATATTTGTGACCATTAAACTACCCAAAGACGTGGTTATTCACGACGTAAAGGGGGGTTATTGGATATTCAACACGCCCAAGGGAGAAATTTGTTGCACCAAGGATTTCGAGATGTTGAAATCGATAATTTATAATCCAGTCGACCCCCCACCCATTAGGACGCGCTACTATAATGTTCCGAGCAGGATTGAAGCTTTGCGTCCAGTTCTTTGACAGTAATGAGAATGTTCTGATTTTTACTCGAAAATTGGGGTAGTTGAAATAAAAATGGTGCTCAATTTTTTATGCGAACGTATTTGTTTGATTTTTCTTGCATTAGTATTAGTTGGGTGTATAACACGATGCTAGTGTTTAAAATTATCTTGGTGATATTTTTGCTGTACGTCTTCCGACTGATTGAAATCCACCAATACACCATTCATCAGTTATTGAAGGAACTATAATGGGGCTGGAGAGTTTTCCCGAGATACGGTCCGATTTTGCGTCGGGCATACGCAATTATCGGTTTGATCCCGTATACACGATGGTCCACGTCGGGGTTGAATCTGTGTTTCGTCCTACAGGCGGGGAATTGCTGTTCAGACTGAAGACGCCCTTTACTAACACCGCTAGAAAGATACTCGGTTCTGATTTTGTCGACATACTGACGCTGGGGGACGTGATGAACATAATGAACAACACAAACCCCAAGAGTAAGGTTGTTCAAATGTACAGGCCTCTTTTGGTGGACGACGCGGACAATGTAGATCTGGTTAAGCTGGTGGATAACATTAGACCCTTTGGGGTGACCTCAATCAGTCAATGTAAGGAATGGCACCGCGACTCGATGACCGCGGTACAACCTATTCTGATTTTCGGGGCTCCCAACGTCGACAAGACAGATTTTACCAAACAGGACACTCTGAGAATCCCTGCCAGTATGTGCTCGCTTGTCAACGGGCGCCCCGAAGATCCTCGTAGGTACATATTCATTACGTTCGTGCGTCCTCAGGGGGGTGGTACGGGGTGGAAAATTCATTTTGTCATCACCCCTGAATATAACTATATCAATAACGATATGCTCAGAACCGAAAATATGTCGCTTGTGTACCCGCTGGGCCTGATCGATTTCCTGAACGAGGGAAGAGGGGAAACTAGTGTTTACATGTACAAACCGGCTATCAGGGACGGAGATACCAAGGATACCTTGCCCATGTGGTATGTGGAAGGTTTTGTGTTCAAACCTGCAGCCAAATGGGTACTGTATTACAAGGACACCCCCATAATCTTCTACTCGAAGCTTCCTGACATTAATCAACTATTTAAGCTGATTAATCACGACCCGTCCCACAGGGCTATCATGAATACTTTAACTACTTTGATAGACAGGGATACTGGGCTTAAACAAGACACGCCCGACATAAAGCCCTTGATAGGAGGTAAACGCAAGCTTGATGGGTCCGGGGTATCCCATCCCCGGCCGCCCAGGAGCAGGTTTTATGGATCTGGCACGCTCGGATTGGCCGCTGGGATTGGGGACGACGAAGAAGAATTGTTCGAGATGTCCCAAGACGATCAAAATACTAATAAAGCCCCTCTTTGGGGTAAGTTGGTGCTACCACCCATCGGTGACCGCGAGGTCATCGATGACAATAATCTATTAGTAGTAGAGTTGGCAACCAAGCCCCCTAGACCCTTTAAACAAGATTTTTACACAGCCATGACTCAAATTATAGCTGATCCCAAGGGCTTCTTAAACGGCCTAAACCAGAAATTGACCGATACGTCACCCAAAATCGTCATGAGGCGCTTGGGAGACACGGATTCAATCGACGTCACTGTTAGAGATGCTTTCGACATACTGGTCATGGCCTTTATGGGAAGGTTGAAGGTGAGTGGTGGACCTAGCAGCGGTACCGCCACATCGCAGATGAGCATGGATAAGTTGTTCGCGGAGGGCCATTACGAGAAACTGAAATGCATCATGTGGTATTTCAAAATGAGCAGCGAAAACCCGGCCACCATCAAGACCGGCACCCGGAAGATTACATTCGTCACGCGCACAACCAAAAAGGTGGACACGGATATGAAGCTAATTATCCCCAATTACTTGAATCATCTGCGCAACGCCAATATAGAGGACGTCAACGAGGCAATTTTTGCAGATTTTGCCAACATTAGATTCGGGGGCGGAGTGTTTGGGGGTGGATCCGTTCAAGAAGAGATTCTGTTGACAATACACACCGAATCTCTGGTTGGAAGACTGATTTTTAACGCAATGAAATCCGATCAGGTGTGCGAGGTGATAGGAGCCTTGCGATTCAGCAACTACAAGGGTTACGGACGAGGTAAGAAAAACCCGTTCAAGTTTGACAACGCCAACAAGATCAATTTCGTACCCGGACAACCCGCGCTAGACATCCGCGGTAGAGCATACACTAGGATAGTGGCAATGGATGTGAACAATTACAGGAATAATAGAAGGTCTCAATACTCGCTAGAAAAGACTAAGAGGGATTTTATTAAAGCGGCAACAGCCTTCGAACGATTTGATAAAAAAGACACATCCGTTTTCGCGACCGGCAGATGGGGTTCGGGAGACTTTAAAGGAAACCCCATATACAAGGGTCTATTGCAGATTGCCGCCGCGTCAGCTACCCAAAGAGAGATTTTACTGTTGAAGATGGGCGCGGAGTACGGGAAGTTGATATCCAATATTGTCGAAAAGGCAGTCTCTTACGGGATGTCAGTACAAAACTTCTTGAACACGATGGTCACTGCGGCGACCGCAGCCAAAAAAAAACAAGGATGACATCAACATTGATGACCTAAACGTAGGTAGTGCCATTCTTGCGGCTGTTGACGATTTCGGCAAGAAATTAGGCAAGACCAGCAAGGCTGTGTCAAAACCGAGCCTTGTACAACCACCCGCGGATCAAGTACAACCACCCGCGGATCAAGTAGAAGACGAACCAAGCGGTATTATCTTACCCAAGGGTTCGCAGCGACCCAAAGGCGCAAAGAAATAAAAACATTGTACGACAATTTAATGATGATTTTTTTATTATTCAATAAAACATATATATGTATTACAAACCAGCGGCGTTTTCAATTCCTTATCTATCCCATACAGCTGATGCAGGCGGGATCATCTCTGTAGCAAATCTTTTCTTCCATAGGGGTGTACTTTTTCTGTTGCGAAGAAGATGCTGCAACAATCTTTCTGGCGTCTGTGCCCGGTGTGGACCTATGGTAATAATTTCCAATTTTCAGATAGCATACATCATGCGCATAGAGCAACAATGTGACATATTTAGCGTTTGTAGGCTCTTTCAGGTACACGTTAAAGGATATACCTTGATCTATGTACCTTGAAAGGAGGGCGGCCATCATCATGCGCTCCTTTTGACTGTGTTCATAGGCAGTTTTAAACACGGCCTTCAACCTGTCAGAAGCGCAGCTAATGCCCTGCACAGACCCTCCATTCATGATAATCTGGTTCTTGACGTCTTCGGTCCAACATCCTTCCCTTTCCAGCGCCCCAACCAGCTTCTTGGAAAGTTTGAAAGTCTCCCGAGTTCGCTTTAGCCATGTATATGTTGGATATAAGCGGTTCGAACGACTCGTAAGTGCCGAAGATCTGAGATGTGCCCACAGTGGGCATGTAAGCGGTCACCAAAGAGTTGCGTGGACCATCCCGTTGAAGTTCTATCCTGAGTTCGTTCCAGTCAATAAAATCTGGTTTGTTCACACTTGTAGAGCAACACACGCAGCATTTAACCTGGTCCACACCCTCGATCTTTCCACAAGTCTTGTATTTTATCTTTGGTAGAGGCCGTGCGGTGTCTTGCTGTAAAATGCTTTTAGAGTACATCGATCCCTCGAAAAACTGATACGGGCCATATTTTCTAGACTCGGAACAGCTTTCCTTCAATGCCGCATAGTAAATAGTCTGCGCGATATCCTCCATAAACTCCTTAAACTTGGCGCTATCATACGGAAGACCAGCCTTGATGGCCAACCCTTGTAAATCCCTCATCCCAATGCCGATCGGCCTCATCCTCTCATTGGACCTCTTAGTCTTTTCCGAAGGGTACAAATTAATGTCTATCGTCCTGTTCAGGTTCCTAACAAGCACTTTTACCGCGTGTGCCAGTCCTTCGAAGTCGTAATGCAGGTCGTCTCCCCATTTGGCGGGCGTGGCCAAAAAAATGTTCACGTTCACGCTATCCCAGAATGCACACCGCAGTCTCGTCATAGCTCGAAAACTCCATAATCTCTGCGCACAGGTTGGAAGTGCGTATGGTACCCCTGTTATTGTGATTGCTGCGAGCGTTTATAATGTCCTTAAACAAGGTGTACGGGGCGCCACTCTCCTTGTAGGTGGTACAAATGTCTTCCATCACGCTCAGTATGGGCCTCTGGCTGGTGTATTTACCTTCCCTTTCAAACCTCTCGTATTTTTCATTAAAAACCTCCCCGTAGCAGTCTCTCAACTCCTCTGCGCAATCACCCTCGAAAAATGACCAAAACACGGGTGAAGCTCCTGGCTTCAGAGCGGCATTAATCCTCCTGATGAACAGGGAAGGCGTCCACATTCCGATAAACAGATCCTGGTGCTTCTCGGTGGGATTCCCCCCTTCGTTTCTCTTGTTTCGCAGGATTTGTAAAAAGTCAGTTTCCCAAGGTTCTCTGTACACGGCACCGGCTCCGGGACGTTTTTTATTGTTCTTACCGCCCTGAGGAACGTCCTTGATCATGTTAGCAAATACCAAATTGAATTTTGAAGTGTCGCTCCCCGCCACCGTCATACCCAAACCTCCGTTGTGCTTAGATATTTCTGCAGCCTCCGCGAGGTCCAAGTACCTGTTATCAGGATCTATCAGTTGTAAAAAACAACTTGCCAACTGCTGCCTGGTGGTGCCAGCGTTGAACATTGTCGGTGAAGCGTGTGAAATAGAGCCGTCAGACATGAGTTCGTACGTTTCCAACGCCTTCTCAATGTCGTTGTACCAAAGTCCCAGAGCTATTCTCATAAACATGTATTTTGGCCGCTCTACAATGACCCCTTCCTTGTCTTTCAACAGATACGATTTCAGATGATTGACCCCTTGAAAAATAAAGCTTTTAAAGTCGGAATGGGGCGTCTTTGCCAACTTATCCTCTATTATACGCGTCCATCTGGACACCGCGGCCCAACATTCATCGTTCAACACACCGGCGCCGTGCAGCAGGCGCATGGCATCTGTAAATGTGTCAGGTGTTTTCATGTACAGTTCAAACATGAGCAACCTAGAAGCCAGATCTCCGTACTGAGGGTGAATGGTTTGCATATTACTCATGGTTACGGCCAGCGCTTCAAACATTACAGAGGTTTTGACACTCAGCGGCGTCTCTAGGACGTGTTTCCTCACAACGCTCTCCACAGCGCCAGTGTCGAGCCTGTTCAGCGGCTTCCCATGGATGCCAATCAAATCGGTTACGTGTTCGAGGGCACAAATTAACCTCTGATCGGTGGATGCCATTGTTGTTCTTGGGCTGTAATGAAGAATAATGAGCATGTACAGAGTTTATATAGAGTTTGGTCAACCAAGATTTGCAAACCTGGTAATCAACCGAAAGTTAAAACCCGTGTTGTCAACCAATTTATCGAATGAATAATCGCCCGCATAATCATCCCAAAACAAGACTTCCGCAAAACTACATTTTCCGTGTTTCACACAGCAATTTATTGATCGCGAGCAATAAATGTAACGAATCAACTGATATCCACGGGGTTCAGTTGATTCTTAGACAGTATCAACAGGACGGGATTGTAAACGGCTCCCGCCATGTCTTTATCGTAGTACACCTCCCAGAAGTAAGGTATACAATTTACCAGACAACCGGCTCTATCGACGTTCAATATCATATCATATTCACCCGTCATCCTCATGGCGGCCTCGGGGTTATTGTGTAGTAAAACCTTAACTGTCGGATTAGAGTTTTGTATTTCCACAATCTCCACAAAGGTCCTAAACTGTTCCATACTGGTTTCTCCGTCTTCCAACAACTCCGCCTCGAGGGCGTTGTAAAACTCCCCGCCGCGCTTATCCAGTTCTATGGGCTCCGATTCGAACCTGATACCGAACGAACCGTCTATGGCCTTCTGAAAAGATACTTCTGGTTCCGAGCTCAGCAGCCCGTCCGTGGTGCCTATACCGAACGCGAGAGTAAACGTTTTGCGCTTGGTAAGACACTCTTCTTTCAACTTGTACACGTGGTAAGAGCTCACGGGGATGTCTGCCGAGTTTAGAACGTAGCACGTAACACCGTCATTCTTTCTGTTTACAAGTAGCAGCCGACCTAATTTCTGTAGCAGTATGTTTTCGTTGCCATAAATCTCACCTCTTTCGTACACGAGCATCATGTTGTTGAAATACATTGTTTATGTTTCCGATTGACGTCTCAAAACTGTCTGAAACTCTTTTGCTCCAGCCTGAAAGCCGATCAATTTCCAGTGTTTGCTGATCTCGGTCATCCGGTCGAAATTCAATATGAAAAGGCTGTTATAAATACTATCCCTGGCCCCCGGGGTTTCTTCAATCATGCGGCACACATCCGGATCGACTATGCGTTCGTAAAAATTGATCATTGCTTGCACACTAGAGGGGGCTACGTTTATGAAACAAACCATTTCCGGGGTCGGTAGAACGCCGGCCAACTTGGTCAGGTTTACGTAGGAGGCCATGTGCATGTGCTCGATAGCAGATTTGTGTACAGAAGCAGCTCTGTTCTTTGATTTTTTCTTGCCAGAATTGCGGAAAGCAGATATGCTGCCTTCTTTGCCGTCAAAAACCACCGCGGGCAGTGCGGGGGGTTGAAATTTGCCGTCTGCGCGAGGTACGACGATGTAGGGTATTTTATTTCTATACAATTTGTTGGTCTCTACAATGGTCCTGGTCATCGCAATCTCGGGATAGCTGTCCCCCGAAGAGTGCATCGCGCCCAAAAATATGTTTGCGCCCAACGTAGCGGCCAGAGAAAAAACATTTTTGTTAACTTCGGATTTCAAGTCTGCTGATGGACCCCTGAGATTATCCATAACAGAACCTCGAGCATCCGGCGATCCGTTCCCGATCAGCTCGTTGTAAAATTGAAAAATCACCCACGCGTCCTTCGGATCGACCCCCACAAAGGCAATAGTCGTCGCCGCGTCCTTGCCCCGGGTGAAAAACCGTTTTAAGGTGGACATGTCAACCATGTTACCAGCCGGGTCTGCTGTAGCGATCTTCACGCCTTTAGGTTCACCCACAACTCCCTTCGCAGTCCCCATTTTGCCCATAAGACTAATCTTTCCGGTTTTTCCGTCTACTATTATAGACTCTGTGGGTAAATTTTCCATGACGTCGGCTTTGGTGGCGTAGACAGACATTTGTCTGCTATCCGGTGTTTTGAGTGTCGCCAATGCATTATTAATGTCAATCCTAGCCCCTCTGTCGTGCCTCGGAATAGATTCTTCATCGTCAGAAGATATGTCTGCCATGGTTTGTCTATACACACACACCATTGAAAAGACCAACAAATAATCAAAACACAAATATTTTTTTGAATCGCTTTTTTATTTTTTCACATAAAAGTCATAACATAATCCAAAATGCGTTCTTTGAAAATCATCACACCCATAAAACCGTATTCTCTCAACACAGTGTCCTTAACTAGGTACACACACAGAGTAAAACTAAAAGCGATTATGACAGCGTATATGGCCTTGGTCAGCCATGGCAGGGAATCCCAGTTGTAAACGTAAGGAGTGAAGCTCAATTCACCTTTATTCTTATACGAGGCCCATATGATGCCGTCCACACATTTTCCTCCTGCATCATAAGTATCCCTCATTTGTTTCAGATCCATGTAAGTAATGACAACGGCGTTCGAACCAGCCTCGTGAGCGTAATATCGGCTGTCCATGACGCTCACCAAACAACTGTTCATAGCTGGATCAAACTCTGCCTTGATGACCTTGTCAACGCCTAATGTATTAAAAATATCTTTTACCATTATCTCCTTGCCCACCATAT
>JAUUEB010517572.1:0-17663 GCA_032362205.1 Clione limacina | reverse complement strand
TTCTAGAGCTCGTCATGGTACGGACTAGTGGAACCTGGACTCCTTTTTGGTAAAAGGTCGGTTCTTAGCCAGGGAAGTAGCACACTTAGAGTTAACTGCCTTACAGCCTCCGGAAAAAAATATGCATCTAAATCATATTTTTGTACACAGCTATTTTCTGCTGCAGCACCATCCATAAAATGGGTTATAATTACACACTTACAATTGGTATTTCACATAGTGTTCTGCTTTACAGCTTCAAGTTTTACTTGTTGCATCTAGATCTACCTTTGGTGCGCACCTGTTTTGAGTTGCCGCACCATCCTATAAAAAAAACCTGTTGCACACTTGCAACTGGTATCTCACGCACAGTTTGCTGGTTAACATTGAGCAGTACTCTCAATCCCCTAATAGACGTCCCCCCGTCTTATTTTTCAGAGGAAATCATCAGTACATATCAGTATATATTTATCATATTATGTGATGAGTAATATCAATGTTGGGTATACATGGTTTAATGAGCATTTGACAGCAATATTTAGTCAGATTTACAAAACACAATACTCAAGCTGATACTTCGTCGAGCAAAACAAGAAATAAACTACTAAAGAAAAATGTACAACTCACTTCATTCACAGTCATGCATAAGTACTCATTAAAATCATTAACCTATGAATAATAAGTTAGAAGTTTAGACCTCTGTCTTTATAACTAAGATCTGTCTTTCAAAGGGTTCTCTCGCAATTGTAAAGCATTTAAATGTCTTTATAATAATCTATTTGTCAGTTTTTCTTGTATAAATACATTTCACTGTTGTCATCCTTAACATACCCTTTCTTAGATACTTTTTCTTTAAATCATATACAGGGTGAGATACTTTGGTCGGTCTTAACTAAGATTGTGGGAATTTGGTCAAATCTCGACAATTAAACTGACCTTTTATTATGGGTTACGTAGGCCGAACTAGAGTGAAAGAATCATTTTCTGTTTACCAGTACGTTCTAATCAAGGTTTGAAATCTTTCACACAATCTATCTGCATATTGACCGTGGCGACTGACATTTGTTTGAATGGAATCTGCTAATTGAGCTACCGTTTTACCTTTCTCAGAACCGTTTCATTTTGCTTGAGATTAACCTTAGCCTTGAGCATCAACAAAACATGGAGGTGTTGGGAGTTGCATCTTCAACGTGTCTTGAACGCGGTGTAGCCACTCTGTTAGCGTAACTTGGTAGTAAAAACATCTTGTAGGCTTCGTAACATTATTGCACCAATTACCGATTCTTCATAACAACTGTATTTCTGTAAGTAGCCCCCCCCCCCTAATTTGAGACAGCAGGTATTTTTAAAAGAGTGTCTGCCTTAGACATACCAGATCCTATTTGCCTAGTGTAACTTGGTGTATTCATTGATGGAAGTACTCAAGGTATGTAGTGGTTGAATAGACGTTTTATTTCGTTCATATCACATCACTCATTACTACACATGGTTATCAGGAACATTTTACAACTTCAGATGAACTATTCAATGGTTGCAAATTCGATGGTCAGAATTTCTTTACTATACCCTTTGTCCAAATTGATATTTTGGCCGTCCATTAAGCTATGTCCATCTTTAATGAATTATACACCAGGAAAATGCGTAAGCATATCGGCTAGAATTAAAGCTTCTCGACAAAGACCAAGCAAATTAACCCACGTCAGGAAAAGTTCAACAGGGAGAGGATTATTGAAGACAAAATCACAGATTCTGAAGCGTTGGAAATTGTTCAAATTTTCGGTCCAAAAAAGAGTTCTTATACTCTGAGGCCAGTCTGAAGCACTTCCTAGATGAAGATCTTGGATATCTCGCCAAGTATTGTAAATTAATCTTCTTCTTTCAATTGAACAGTTTGCCATTTATGACACACAATCACAAATAATTTTAAAAGAAGCACTGAATTATCACAAGAATAAACACGACATTCTTAATTGAATCATCCTCCCAAAACCACTTCTTTCGCGTACCGTTGTTTTCACCATCGTTATCTTCTGTTTTTTTCCGTTTCTGCTCAACATATTGATGTGACTTGAACATTGATACATGTTGATATAATACTTCTTTGAAGCAACTTACTTGTGCTGTTTTTAGTTGAAGTACCATCCATGAATATGTCGGTTTCACACCTACAAATTGTATCACACAGAGAGTTGGCTGCTTAACAGGCATCAGCTTTATACGTTGAAACTAGATCCTTCTGCCCACAGCTGTTTTTAGTTGCAGTACCATCATTAGACACTTACAAATGGTTCCGCACTCAGAGTTAGCTGCTCTACAGCCACCAGCTTTACATGTTATATATAGATTTACATTTGGTATGAATATGTTTTTAATTGCAGTACCATCCATAAATATGTTTGTTTCACACTAAGAGTTTTCTGCTAAACAAACAACATTTGGACACCTTTTGTATGCATCTGTTGCAGCACCATCCGTGAAAAACCGGCTGCACACTTACAATTGGTATCACACTTAAGAGTTAACTGCCTTACAGCCTCCAGCTTAAAATGTCTTTTTGTACAGAGCTATTGTCTTCTGCTGCACCATCCATGAAAAAGGGTTACACACTTACAATTGGTATTTCAGGAGTTTACACATCTCATTTATCCAATCACTCTTCAAGTTTCTCCCCTGGTCTGCAACCATCTGTTAATGGGTAACCAAATATAGAGAAGAATTCATTCTCTGCTGTTTTTGCGGTGAGTTCTACGATCCTCATACCAATTGTCATGTACAATGTACACTCTCAAGTTTCTGAATATCCACAGTTTAAATTCCATTTACGATCCTCGTAATAATTGTTATGTACACTAAAGTTTCTGAATATCCACAGTTTAAATTCCATTTACGATCCTCGTAATAATTGTTATGTACACTCAAGTTTCTGAATATCCACAGTTTAAATTCGATCTACGATCCTCATACCAGTTGTCATGTACAATGTACACTCTCAAGTTTCTGAATATCCAGTTTAAATTCCATTTACGATCCTCGTAATAATTGTTATGTACACTCAAATTTCTGAATATCCACATTTTAAATGACATTCACGATCCTCATAATTGTCATGTACAATGTACACTCAAGTTTCTGAATATCCACATTTTAAATTCCATTCACGATCCTCATAATAATTGTCATGTACAATGTACACTCAAGTTTCTGAATATCCACATTTTAAATTCCATTTACGATCCTCATAATAATTGTCATGTACAATGTACACCAAAGTTGCTGAATATCCACATTTTAAATTCCATTTACGATCCTCATAATGATTGTCATGTACAATGTACACCCAAGTTGCTGAATATCCACATTTTAAATTCCATTTACGATCCTCATAATGATTGTTATGTACACTAACAATTCTGAATATAACAATAAATGCAAAGTGCCTCCTCCTCTTGCACCCTGATACCATTAAGGGTGATCAACACTCCGGAATGACAAGTAGATCCCTTAGCAGGCGAATATGGTCTCGAGTAAAGCGGAATAATGTGATGTTAGCTTCATCCGAAACAATGTCCAGTTTTAAAGATCTGGCGATAAGAGGGTATATTGAACGGAAAGTTGACATGCTGAATATTCATTTTTACCGATGGAAAATAGTATTACTAATTTGTGAGTCCTCATTCACAATTGAAAAAGGAGATAAATTAAGACAAAATTGCCGCTCCATTTGACCCAATGGCCAATATATGCAATGAACAACTGGTCTCGAGAGATCAGTGTATTGCTGTACAGATCAGCGGTTCTTTGTCTTATAGCAGCTGGGCCGGTTTTTCACGCAAAAAAAATCCACTTGATTACAAATGTTATACTCTCCTTAACAATGGGAACATAATGTTCATGACTCTTACCACATTGATTTGTTTTGAATTTCATGTTCACAAGATTATCAATACAAGTGGAGTTGGTTCTTTCCTTGAAAACCTTTGTCTATAAAGCTGAAATCTTAAAGACTAAATAAGTAAAAAAAAACAAAAAACTATTGATGTTGTTTATAGTATGTGTTCAATATATACACAGACCATAAACAAATGTATCTTAAAAGCTGAAGAACTTAAAAATATGCAATAGAACATAAATCTAGCTATACAAACAAAACAATCATCAAATTTTAGTTGCTTTGTCTTATTAGTAGTACAGTAATAAATAAAACAGTACACAGAAACATTTGAAAACTAACTTCCTCATAATACTGTAAATAATCGAAATCTTTGGTTTATCTCGACCAACATTTTATTCAATAACCAGTTATCTCTGGTTTACTTTTTTTTCTAATTTTCCTTTTAACTTTGACAAATGCACAGATATGTGCAGTCATAGTATAAATGTCTTCACCCTGGTATATCCTTTTAAGTTGACGACAAGTCTATAGGAGATAGTCATGACTTTTGTGTCAACTTGTCAAAAACACAAACAATATCAATGTTTAACATAGTTTTTATAGCATAAGATAAGCAACTGGAGGTGAATGAAGAGGACTGGTAACAAGAGGGTCAGAAGTATTGGGAATGCGCTGCCTCTCGACCAACTGAGGATAAGGGACAGGCACAGAGGTGGGGAACTCATTGGTGGTGAGCGGAAGTGGTTCGCCATCGAACAAAAAATACTCCTCTCCCTATGTTGTCGGCATTATGTTGTCGGCATCATGTTGTTGGCATCATTTTGTTGGATCATGTTCATTTAATTGAAAAAAAAACACAATCTGCTGCAACTTAGTTTCTGCGAAGAGTCCTTATTCTACCCCAGACTAACTCTATAAACTGGCATATCGGGATTGGTCTTCTCAACAAGAAAAATGTCTTCTGACAATTTATCCTTCAACTTGTGAGGAAATTTCAATTAATTTCAAAGGAAAAAAAATCCACTTTATTACAAATGTTATACTCTCCTTAACAATGGGAACATAATGTCCATGACTCTTACCACATTGATTTGTTTTGAATGTCATGTTCACAAGGTTATCAATACAAGTGGAGTTGGTTCTTTCCTTGAAAACCTTTGTCTATAAAACTGAAATCTTAAAGACTAAATAAGTAAAAAAAAATGTGTTTTTTGCTTGTTTAAAGCCTCAAATATCAATATCTTACATTAACTTGTAAATCAGTGTCATAACATTTGACCTACTTTTTGGGGGTTACATAATTGTCTCCTGCTCAAAAGTTTATTTTCTTCCTTAGTGAACAGGGGTTCTTCTTAGACCCAGTTTAACAGGTGCTGCATCTCCTGTGTCTATTGTATGTTGGACGGCTGAGAAATTTCCTAAGTCCAAATTGGAGGTAGCAAAAATGTCCTGATATTCTAGTAAGATGGTTTTTAATCGCTCTTGTTCCTGTATGCTGAGTTCCTTACTGGCATTCCCTAGTATTTCTTTGAGTGAATCTGGTATTTCCTCCTGGTTCGTGGATTCATGTCCTAATCTTGTTTGATATATACGCGGTTGTATATGGTAATGGTGTGATGGATCAGGTCCAATTAGGTGCAATACTCCCATAAGGGTACCTTGTGGTATTGTGACTGTTTTATGCTTGCCATTAATTATACACACACTGGGCCTTGTGGTATTTTCATATACAGCTTTTGCTATATGGACAGATAGTTGAATGTTCCAGCCAGAAACTCTCTGAATTAGTTGAACATTCCATGTCCACTGGGAGCACTGTTTCACTGTAGGGTGGGATTTTCACTTTCTGCTTGAGTCTCAGTTCGACTGAGCCTTGTTTCCCAGGGTCCCAATGCTTGCTTTCCTGTGAGAGCGGCAATAATTCATCTGTGCACGCCATTGTTTTTCCTCGTATGTCCACTTTGGCTTGTAACCTTTCTAGTAGGTCCATATCCAGGAGCATATTATCCAAGATTGGTGCGACAAATATGTCAATGTCCATGTTATTTTTTCCAATTCTTAGTGATATTGGTCCTACTTGCTTTGCTTTGAAGGTTTGGTTTTCACCTGCTGCCAGCATGGTAACTTCTTTTTTTTACCATTGGTTGGTGTGAAAGAGAAGTAAATAATTTCTCTGAAATTATGGTGGCGTCCGCTGCAGTGTCGACGACCGCTTGCACTGGCTTTCCTGCCATATGGCATAATACCCGAAGAGATAACTTTGACTGTAACTGTCTCACGGATAAAGTTAATGTATCTTCCTTCATCTTCGAGGCTATTTGCCTTTCAGCCTCTTCTCTTATTTGGGTCGACTCTGGGCTGTCGAAGCTGACCCGTTTGCTTTTGGGACAATCCCATTGTTTTGTGGGAATTCGCGCCATAAATGTGTCCTGGAGCCATAATTATTGCATGTGGGAGTAGCTCGGCTCCCTGAATGAGGAGATTGATTCCTCTAATATGGAGACTGACTCCTTGCATGTGGAGACTGATTCCTTGCATGTGGAGACTGATTCCTTGCATGTGGAGACTGACCCCATAGGGGATGGAGACTGACTCCTCGGGTATGGAGACTGACTCCTCGGATTTTCTTGATGGGATTCTCTGGTTTGATACACACTTCTGGGTGACCTACCCCTTTCCTTGTCTCTTTGAGCGTCAGGGCAATCCCGCAGGAAATAATTCCATGAACCACATCCATGGCATGCTCTGTGACCTGGCGATCTGCTCCTGTCATATCTGCCCTCATACTGCTGACGTGGGTTTATTTCCCGTTTCATAGTGGAGAGTTCGGCTCTGACAGTGGAGATTTCTGTTCTCATTTCTTTGAATTCTGAGCACAGAATATTCAGGGAGTTTTCCAAACGGTCCAGTGTCACATTGTCGGTGTTGGGCCTCCGGCGTTCCCATTCCTGGCTGTTGGTATCCCGTTGTGGCCGTATAAACGGTTTCAGGATAGTCTGCCTCGCAGACTGGTCAGGTGATTCCGCTCTTACCATCCTAACCTTCTTCTGTTGATCACTGTAGCTGTACTTGAGTTCCCTGGAGTAATTAAACAACTCGAGGGCATCCATGGTCTGTTCTATGCCAGTCAGCCTTAGTGTGGCTAGATGTGCTGCGCAGTCCGTGTCATGGAGACCTGCAGAGAAAGCTACCATGACGTGGCGTTACATTTATTTTGATGTATGGACATCATACACTAGGTCGGCCAAGTCCCATACTCTTTCTTTGAAGGTGACAACACTTTCACCTTCCAGCTGCCTTGCCTGGTGCAGCTTTAGAAGTGCTGCCTCCCTTAATTCGGTCTTACCAAACCGTTGCTGCAATGCTTTTAAAGCATTGGCCATACATAGGTACGGTTGGCGCGAATGGTTTTTCTCAAAGAATTTTGACGCCGTACCCTGGAGTGACGGGCTGACGTAGAACATTTACTGGTTTTCCGGCTCAATTCTGTTCATGGCTAAACAATTCATGAACTTATATTTCCAAGTATCGAAGTTGGATGAGCCATCGTACTGAAGAGTTCTTGGGGTTGTCAGCACCTGGGGACGATCCCTCTGTCTCTGATCCCTCCTGTCTCTTTCCATGTCTTGATCCTCTCGTTCTCTATACATTTCCTCCCTCTCATGCTTTAGTCTGCTCCCGGCTGATGCGTCCTTGAGTTGATCCTCAAGAATCGCAGTCCTAGTGAACATGTGAGCCAGTGGCGGTGGGACACTATAGTCTACAAGGTGTTTGTAACCTGCAACGATGTTGATGTAATTTGCGTCCACCAATTCCTGTGTCACTTCCTGTGCGTGACCTCTTAATTCCACGACTCGCGAGATAACTGCTTGAGTCAGTCCCAATTCTTTCATTGCTTCTAGGGTGGCAACGTTGATGAAAAGTTTATGATCATTCGCTGCCATATTAATATTGATGTTTCAAGTTAGCAACGAAATGGAGCTAAATAATCTTGTTGTGATTAGCGTCGATCAACCACGCGATTTCGATATACGACGTAGAGGGTAATCCGATTTACACGGGTATAAAACAGCTTACAAAACAAATATGACGATCGGACTGGAAAATACAAAGAAAAATTATAATTAATGAAAAGACAAGAATTTTGACGGTCAAACTAGACGTACAACAAATAGAAACGACGTGAAAACAGCAGAAAACAGGGACAGTTTATTTAAATTATCAAAAAAAACTCAATTTAGATACCTTTAGCAAGAGCAGGACATTCGATAACAGCATGCGAGAAATGACGATTATGCCAGGTAAATGTAAACAATACAAACAGTACACTTAAAACAGGACGACAAAAGCGGCGAAGTTAACTCTAAACAAATCAACAGTTAAAATTAGTTCTTAAATTACCCTGTTGCTATAATCCGTGTAAAAGATTAAGACTATAGAGTAAAAAATAGTAAAATTATCGTGTAGATGTGACGAATGTATATCTAAAGAGAAATAAAGTTAAACAAAAATATAGTAACGTTAGATGATTTTCGTCAAATTATCGTACAAGTCAGCAGAAAGTCGAGTAGTCAAATTCAAGTTAAATACATATAATGGTCGAATACTTATTGAAATAACCTAGATCTTTAAAACACAGTAAAAAAAATCTAGTTCTAATAAACAATCAGAAAGCCGCGTGATAAAAAAAAATGAACATTTTTAATTAAACACTTACCTTCTTGGCTTCTCTAACTCCTCGCGTTTTCGTTACTGCTTGCAGCGCCATTGTAGGAACGGTGTTCCTACAGGGTCAGCCTAGTAGGTCGGGGCGACTGAGTAGTTGAAGTATTAAAAGGTGTAAGTGAATATACGGGATAGGATAGGCGTGCTCTGTCTGAAGGCAAATCATAAAAAGGGAACGAATCTTGGGTTCACATGCCCAATTCGGCATATCCGGGGAACGCTGGCTAATTGTAAGCCATGGCGTAGAACCCGGGCCGGGAGACTATAGTGCCGTCGCACTACACTGTGGCTTTTTATATAATCATTACAATAATAGAACTATCTACTTAGCATCTTCACAATATCCCGTCTATACCCTTCATTATAATCGTCGTCATCATTTTAATTTGGTGGTATCGAATATTGCATATTATTGTTATTGTATATTGTTGAAATAAAGTTTTGACGTATAGTGTCATGAAAATCTGCTTTGTTTTACATTCTGTTTACTTGTTCATGTTCTTGAATTTATATTGTTGCAGTTTGTTGATAAACTTAGATGAGTAAGGATTTAGCAAAGTGTCGAAATTTAAAATAACATTTGGGCGTCATGAGAGGTGTTATATTTATTATGCAGAGAACAGAAGAAGTAATTTTTTGGAATCTGGATCTGGACACTCAATAGCTCGATTGAGTTCCGTCCTTGCTTATTCATGGATAGTTACACACTGGGGTTCTTTGACTATAGTAGAGTATATATAGGCAGATAATTAAATTAGTTGTCTTGGACCACTGGGCATTCCTTTGTATTATTTGTTTGTTTTTAATCAGTGGTATTTAAATTATCAATTCATCCATTATGAACTAAAACAAATAAAAGTGCACCGTGTGAGCACTTAGGGGATTTAATCATTTGTCAGACCTGTTGGCCAAACTTTTTTTTTTTTACATCTTAAGGATCAATAAACACAAATCAGCCATGGAGGATGGGGTGCAATGCTACTCATTAGACCAGGACACTTGGCGAAAAGGAAATATTAGGTGCGGACTTGACACATCATTCATTTAACCATCCTTCTTATTCTTTATTTCAAACAAAAGAAAACGCATGGGAAGAATTTATGCTAATGTCCTTCGTATTCCTACAGACATTTAAGATCTAAATACCCGGATGATATCTAGAATATGCACTAAGCTGCCATTTGTAAGATGAGAATATTTTGAATGAACATATCTTATTTAGTCGTTTTTTTCTGGAAGTGCATGTATGTTAACAAGTTGAGCATATCACAGTTGCTTTTAAAATAAACGTTACTCTTGTTATTTGTGTGTTAGTACTGCGCATGCAAATACGAACCACTTGAATAATTTATAATCAGTAGTAAAATTAAATTCTTCCTGCTTCAATTTGTAAGGATATATCACTTTTCCAAGTATGTTATTTGAGTCGCCTAATAAGGAAAACAAAATTTCACTTAGACACAAGAAAAAAAATTAATATTACCTACGATTTTTTATTTTCGCGAGATTGAATCTTCCGCGAGTACCTACCACGTATGGATTGATTTCTATTGCTCCTTTGTAATAGCGATATTTTCTTGTGTTGACACTTCAGACCCACTAAACAATCAATGTTGACGACTTATATTCGAAACTTTTCCAAATCTCTAGCAGTACAATATAGAGATCCCCTACATAGTTGCTTAAGTGTACGTTCAAAAGCAAATAAATACTTATTCAGTTTTTTTTACGTAACATAGAGATTGTATTTTTTTGTCTTACACATCGCATAATACACCTGAAATTCAGCATGCAATGGTTAAACAAAAAATACCTTTCTTGACAGACGTTTGGAAAGGTTTGGTGTGTTGGTCAAACCGGGCAAATACGTGAATTTTTTTTCAAATTTCGTCATGTTTCCCGCAACAAGTGAACCAGCGAAAAAAATATATACATAAATCTATGTAACATCTTATACTCTTTCTGGTGATAGCTAATACAAGTGGTTCAAATTTGCATGCGTCGCACCAAGAAATGAATCACAAATGTGACATTCCTTTTTAAATCTACCGTTTAATAACCAGTGCTGTGCGGATTACTAAAATTCAGTATCAGATTGGATTGGAGTATTTGTTTTTGGTTATCTGAGTAGACTTTGGGTTATATTTTTTTCAGTAATCCGATGGATTGCATTAGTTGAAAATATCCGGTAATTTTAAGGTTGGGTTTTTGTTATCAAATTGAAAAAGAAATCTATTATCGGAATCGAAATGTAAACATTTGTATGTTCTTAATACTTATTGCAATAGAATGTAATGTACAATTATACACTTTCAAGAGCTTAAGCACGAAATCAAAAGAATGGAATGCATTCTATACCCTTTCAGGATCTTAAGCACCAAAAAAACAATCGAATGGATGATATATATTTTCAAGAACCAAGATCAAATAACGTTATTTTAATGCCCCCGATATATTTTAATAAATTGAAGCTATATGGTGCTTTTTAGGGCCATTTAGGGATCTCTTTAAATCTTTAAAACAATTACCTTTTGACGACTTTTACATTCTTGTTGAACACTGCCTGGATGGCATCTCTGTAGGAAGATGATTAGTGTGACTCGGAGCTCGATAACAGTACATCTAAAAACACATTATCCTCAGCTAAAAAAATCCATCACTCAAAAAGAAATTGGGAGAAAAACTCAATTTTGGAGTGGATTAACTAGATTTTGGTAACGGGATTATTGGATTGGAGTACCCATCATAGAGGAGCGGTATTGAATTACTGGGAAAAATAGCGTGATTACAAAAAAAGTGGGTTGTTCGCTAGATTGCCTTGCACTGATAACAATCTACTGATTTAATATATCTTGGCAACTAAAGGTATGGGAGCAAAACTTTCTAGATAACATGCTTATCAAAAAAATAAGCCGTCATGCTTTGTTGTGTAACCTACCAGTAAGCGTGGTTCTTTGACAAGATAACGTCTGAATTTGATCAAAATATGAAACTTTGACCAATAATTAGTTTTCTCAAGCTCAACTTATCTTTGGCTGTGTTAGGGCTATAAGACAAGGAGTTCCAGATATTTCCATATATATGTTTATTCTATAAGATAGAAATATATATCTGATCTTAGTGTAAGGAAACTCGTTAAAGAGTTTTAAGTCTGTGTTCCTAATGCAACGAGTACAACAATTAAAAATGTTGTCTTCATTAATTTGTCAATATTGTGTACAATTTCAAACGCCTGAAACAGGTCTCGTCTTAAACGTCTATACATTAAGCTAGGTACTTTCAACGCTGTTACTCTGTCTGTGTCAGTTTCACATATTTATTCATTAAGAAGTTTAGTTACTCTACGCTGTATCTTTGCTATCAATATATATATATTGCACTTAAAAAAGGGTACCAGCTCAAGTTGAAGTCATACAAAACATTTGAAAAGTTAATTGAACATGGACTTATGAGTGATCAAAATTTATCAACGTTTCTTTTTATGACTCCAGTAAGACTACTTTTCCAACTACATGAGAGATATACTTGTCGATTTAGTGTCATCTGATCAAAGATCGTACATGCATTCTTAATATGACCAGGAAGTTAAATACTCAATATTATTATTGTAAGTGGTCCCAGGGTTCCCTGGGGGGATAGCACTCTTGACCAATGAAAAGTCTGAAAAAATGCTTTTTGAGATTGTCAAAGGCAACACTATTGGCAAATCTGAACATTAAATTAATTCCTACGTACAATTTTTTAATGCAAATCATTTGTAAGTTAAGTTTGACACTAAAAAAGAAATAGACACCAGCAAACTTATTCTAGAGCATTTTTTGAAGAACGATTGTACATCTAAGTTAGTTGGCGTCCATCTTTCCCATGGTCATATTCCGGTTAACTTTTATTATGTTTATTAACACCATCAAAGCTACTGAAACTGCAGAAAAACCTTGTTAGCTTATTCCGGGTCCAAATATATAAATACTTGACTGTTGTAAAAGTGAATTTGAAGGGGTAAGGGTAGAGTCATATTTTCCCTTCTGTCACAAGACAAAATGTTACTTTCAAAAAAGAAATAGCTTTCGTTGAATATTGCAGTTTTTCTAAAAACCAAGTTCTCTTACATAAAATTAGATATACAGTTTACTTACATATTTTGGACTTTTTTAGAAATGGAAGTACCTTTTAGGAACTCTTAACAAACTATGTCAATATAGTGGTAATATTTTAAGATGAAAGCATCAAACCTTATATGTAGTGTATTTAGGATTTCTTCAGATCAATATGAATAATAGGTTCAAACATGATTAATAATTCTTTCATTTTTAGTCAGAAAATATAAAATTTGATCAAAAAAAAGTAACTTAACGCCTACCCGTGATTACATCATGAGTTATATAAAATGTACCAGATCTGACATTGACATCCAAGCTAATTGTGTGCCCATAATGATGTAGAAATGGAACATACTGGGAAATCCAAAAAAGAGCTATGAATGCTAAAGTCACTCAGCTTCTAGATTTTTTGACTGAATTCTAGTTCATTCACTTGTTTTTTTATGATGATTTCTACTGCGTAAAGCTATGAGTGATTTGTCACTAATAATTACATGATCAGAGTTGTCATTTAGCACTCATTTAAACCAAGAATAGCCTTGTTTGGTGATATATTTCAAAAAATGGTAAAAGCAACATAACGATGTATGGACAACATAAAATTGTATTGAAAAACCATAATTTTGGATAATCAAATATAGATTCAGCATCTTAGATAAAAGGTCAGCTTATCTTTTTGATACAAATTCTTTTGATATTACGTCATATATTGTTATTACTTTTGCCATCTTTAATTAGGTTATCAAAAAAATGAGTGTTTTTTTCTTAATGAATTTTGTATTTCAGTTTCTGTTAAGTTGAAGAGAGGGCGAAAATAGATTTTACCTGAACCAGTCACTCTTACAAGTAAGAGGTCTTAAAGAGTTTAATAAAATATTTATTATATTGGCGCACAGGTTAACACAGATTTTCAAAGGTAGAATAGAAGTGTGTACTTAGTGAAGGAAGGTCAGACAGACAGACAAACAGACAGATAGACAGACAGACAGACAGACATACAGACAGACAGATAGACAGACAGACAGACAGACAGACAGACAGACAAACAAACAGACGTAGCTATAGTGAGCACTTAAAATGTGACCACTGTACGAGTCAATTTACCATCGTTTTTGGGGGAACCCTAGAATACGTTTAGAACAGACTCTTAGAAATCTTTTCAATTTAAGTTTGATTACATTTTGGTTAATGGTGCAAAACCATAGGCAGCCAAATGAAAACGTGCTGTGAATTACTTCTTATCACTATATATGGTGAGCATATTTTCAAGATAAAGATCCATTACTCATCTTCAAATCACCCGATGTCACTGGAAATGGTTATAATTTTTGCTTTTATTAGCAACCATTTACATATTTTATGAGTTGTTTCGCCTTTGGTCAGCCCTAGTGGTCAGTTCGTGCAGGTTAATTTTAGGGAAACATCAATTGTGTTTGCCTTGGCACCCTAGAAATAAAAAAAAAGCAAGTCCTGTAAAGTCATGCGGGTGCAACCTCGACTATGAGAGAGCATTACGAAGCACATTTCTATATGATTTAGCTATGGAGAAAAAGCAGGGTAATTAGTAATTAGTGTGACTCATCACACTCCCTCATTGTCTCAAGCGTTTTTGACACATGACGTACCCTTTCCATCAAATTAGGCCTTGACATTATCCAAGCTTATCCATTATTCAGAGTGATCAACTTTACTCCACAAAGAGACTTAAAACCCTAAGACAAAGATCGAATGATAAGGAGTAACAAATCACTAGTATGTGGAAATATTGTAACGTGGAATCTGATGTGTTACGTGACATGGTGCCATAGTTCACCCTTGAATACAAAATAAAACTATGAGATGAAAAAAAGTATAAACGGGTAATATCAGCAACATCAGCTTATGACTTAGCCATTTTCAAAACTTATTATAAGATGAGCTTTGGGTGTGGTAACTAATTAATCCTATTTCATGATACAACTTTGATAGGCTAGCGTGATGATGACTCATTTCAAAATCAAATTATATTTGTGATTTGATATCTCAAAAATCGTGAAAAAATAATGAACATTATTTTTTTTGCCATAGCATTGCCAAGCGTAAGATTTTTTTTTATTCGATTACAAATAAAATAATGAGCATCACCTCTCCCGTACCAGTGTGAGGTAAGGCGGCCATTGGATTGTCAACGGCTGGTCAGTCTGCTTTCAAAAACAGCTTGGAATTGTCTTTTACACATTGCTGAAACAAGTCTTGTGAGAGATAAATGTTCAGAAGAATTTCGTGGTATCTAAATAAGAACTGCAATCTATAGTCATTAAAGAAATATAGGCAGACAAGCTTGTGATTTAGTCTTCAAAAGTAAAGAGTTCGAGAGGAAGTATTTCTACATCCGCTGTGAGTAAAGTACTGTTAAACCAACGCGTTTCATAATATAATATTACAAAATGAATAGTAATTAATCTTTTCATTGATGTTATAAACCTTGATATTGATATGACCACAGAATGTTTATCAAATTAAGTATTACATTTATGGGAGGGAAAGTGATGTTGTTTATTTCTCTGAGGCATACACTCACACAAAAACATTGAAAAATGTGACCAGCAGCATTCATGTGAATAGATCAAATACACGTTCATTTCAAATACACGCAAAATATCAAACTCATAAATTTTGTCATTTTTAATTAGTTTTTGGAAAACAATCTCATGCATAACAAAGAATAACCTTATTTTCCATACCTGCTATCTTACTCTTACTTGAAATGATTGTCAAACTATCACATTTACGTTTTAGTTAAAAGCTAGGATGGTACATTTTTACAATGTAAATGCTGTCTCGTTGCGGGGGATTGAACCCACAACGCTTTAAGACGACCGACTCTTGAGTTCCACACCGTAACACCGGTTATGGCGCTCCAAAGGAGACGCAAAGTGGCAGGCTCACTTCTCATATGTTGTTAATCGCAATCTAGGTTAATAAACTGAATTGATTTGAATAGAATCATCGTGTGATAATTACACTTAAACTACCCAGCTGTCAGGAACATTTATTAAGACTCAAAACGTTCAGTCTTACATCGTTAATCCAGATAATTACTTTCGTGACCTTTCTGATCAGCTCCAAGGGCTTCATTACGTGAACAAATGTTTTAGTAGTCACAAAATTTTGCATTAGGTTATCCTAAGGGCCATTCAATAGGAAGTGTTGGGTCTAGGGGGAGGGGTATCAATTGCAGTGATTTTGTTCGTTAAAATTTGACAGAAAGATAACTATTTGCACTGCTTTTCTACGAATAGTATTTACATTTAGCCAGGAAGTATGATGCGCCTCTTAATATTCTCATTTGGCAGGATTTTCAATTTTCTTTCAAACATTTCTTCATTTCAACAAGCTCTTTAATGTATGTGAAATTATATAGATTTGCGTGATTAACACCAGTTTTTGTTGTTATATTTTGTTTCTTGTCTTAAAATGTGTGTATATTTTTCTTTAGATGTTCATGAAAAGTTTATCATTCAAACACCCAAAGAAAGAAAAGAGCATAAAAAGCAAAGGTACTGGAAAAATAGTTAAGATGATGTTTTCTCAAAATAGCACTTTTGACTATACATTAATTATAATTTGTGGATTACGGGGTATAATTCGCGTTGTAATCGGTTCATTTGTATTCTATTCTAAATACAGATTCCGAATCACACTGTAAGAGAGTAAAATCATTTTTGAGTTAACTATGCTTACCACTATTTACGCTCAAGTAATAACAAAAAAGCATATGAAACCATAACTATCGAATGTTCATCTACGTGTAAAACATCTCTGCCTTCAGAGATAAAGGAAAACATGCTTGAAAGCTCTCACTCAGGCACGTAGCCAGGGGGCATGGGGGAATGCCCCCCCCCTTTCAATCCAAAATGCTCTAGTTTTGCACAATTTTTCAAAATTTCGGCCGATTCGCGACTATTGATCTCCATTTTAGATGCAAAACGTCCAGATTTTGCACCATTAATAACTTATCTCGAAAGTTTCGGCCGCTTCGCGGCCATTGCTTAAATTACATCCAAAGTTGTCCCTCCCATTTCAAAATCCTGTCTACGCGCCTGCTCTCACTGATTAAAATAAGGCTTGCAATCTATTTATTATTGCAAGCATGACCGTCTAAAGTTCCTTACCATAATTTTACGGATGCGCCGTGGTGTGATTGATAGGATATTATAAAATTGAATGGCTCTCAGTTCGATCACCAATCTCAACACTATGGATATACTCCAAAAGGTGGAACTATATAGACATACCGATAAAATCAATAACACGTATCAGTTCTATATGTTTTTGTTGGATCATATGGTCATGTGAATTCCTAATCACAATTTTACACAGAGACTGCGGTGTAAGGGATAGGATATGGGGCTTAGAACCGACGGTTCGTGAGCCCGTTCCCTATCTCATTACTATGGATTTCCACCAAATGTGGAACAATATAAACGAACAGATTAGATCATCAACTCAAATAGTGCTATCCTTTTATTGGTACACAGGAAATATCACTTTCAAAGGTTAAAACTCAATGTCAAGGTAACTATAGGCGTTCTTAAGAATAACGGAAGAACGAGGAGAGCATTGGACAGATAAAGGAGAATTTCATCGAACATGTTATCTACATATCATAATTCAAAGTTCATTTATTTGTGTATTTATTTGTGTATTTATTTGTGTATTTATTTGTTTGTATGCAATATGATTACAGCCACAGTTTTGACCCAATCGATCTGAAACGTATACAAAATGTTAGTAGTAATTACCAGATGGGTGGTTAAGCTTTTAGTGACAATTGGCCGACTGTAAAAAAAGATTTTTAGGTTTTGGTGCGTATTTTACAGAGAAAAAATATAGAACAAAGATGGCCTAAAACTAAATATGGAAACATTTGCATCCTCTTCCTGTCGCACATAATATACGCGACTCAGCGTAATGAACACAAATTT